>CM035152.1:74038131-74294507 GCA_020205615.1 Panax quinquefolius | reverse complement strand
ATAAAACAAGTTCAAGAATTATTTTATCCGAGGAATTATTAACGTCCAAATTGTCAACATGATCTTGTTTTGTAGAGTAAAATTCAAGAATGATCGGAAGAATATTTCCATGAAAAGATCTTTGGATGAAACGCAAATATCAAGGATATTCTACTAATTTCATGGAGTATAGAAGTCAAAGTTTTAACTAATGGGTATAATAAAGAATGGAATAACAAAAGAAATCACCATGCATGCGATAGACCGCACGACGGTTATTCTAACGAGAATAATAAATAACGGAACCGGTCGGGTGAAATTCACACAGCCGAGGGATGTTCCAACGAATAATAAAGATGGAACCCCGGATCCGGTGTAAAACACACGAGATAGGATATTCCAATGGAATAATAAAGAGCGGAACCCGGTCCTGTAAAACACATGCAGCGGGATGTTAAGCAGAATAATAAAAGCGGAACCAGGTCCGTGTAAAACACATGACGAGGATGTTCCAATAGAATAATAGAAGAATGTCACCAAGTATAGGGTAATCATGTGATCACAGGTTATTCAAATAAATAAATAAGCGATGGAATAACATAAGGATTTCACCAAGTATAGGGTATGTCACAGTATCAGGGTTATGTATAGGGTATGCCACTTTTATAGGTTATTCCAACGGAATAATAGTGAATGGAATAATGAAGTTCTCTTCAAGAAGAAAGAATAACACCTTACTTTTGGTAGGAGATTGAATCTTTACTGACGATTGTAGTAACAAAATACTCTTCTTCTTTCTCTCTTATTCTTTCTATACTTTCTCTCTCTATAGCTTGAATGAATTAAATGAAAATAATGAATCCCTAGGCCTCTATTTATAGAAGATTTCTAGCTTAGCACTGCTTGTGTGAAAAGGCAAGTGGCTTGACGAATTTGGTTTGGCCTTTAGTAATGTGAAACGACAAGTGGTTCGGCGCCTATAATGTGAAAACGACAAGTGGTTCGACGTCTGGTAAAGGTAATTACTATTGGCGAAGGTAAATACTATCGACGAAGGTAAATACTATTCACAAGGGTAATTACTATCAGCCGAAGGTAAATCTTATTCACAAGGGTAATTACTATTGAATGGTAAATACTATTCACAAGGGGTAATTACTATTGACGAAGGTAAATACTATTCACAAGGGTAATTACTATTGATGAAGAGACTCTTAGATGATGACATATAGGCCCCATAAAATAATCAAACTTACCACAAATCATAACACGTATTTAATCTTTCAATAATTATTAATCATTTATAACTTGTCGTCTCAATTATTGATTTAATACTATAACATATTATACGAGATGATCTTGTGACAATAATTGAATCAATAATATAAGAGATATGATGCAAAGAATTATCGTGTGCAATAATTGAGCATAAGCGAGTGACTTCTCACGTAAGCATCAATAATCAATACGGTATTGCTACTATGCGACCCACGCCAGTATTCTTGTTTCTTTACCACAGGGTAGTTCAGCGGTTTTAACGGTAAAACCTCCGCCGTTATTTTATAAAAATATTTTTGTTGTTTTCTCAATCCAAACAAATAATGTTGTGGGGTCCACCAATGATTGAGCCATTATGCGAATATTCCTAACAAAAAGAATATTCCCAGAGCAAACGAATATTTTATAACAACTTGCATACTTTGCAAAATTTATAAATATTACCCACAACTATAACATTATATCAAATTTATTCCATAATATTCAAAAAATAATATTTATAGAAAAATTCATCTTTATTTATAAAAAGTTGGGGTCTTCTGACCTCCCTTTCTTATGAAATTTCGCCCTCGAAATTAGGGTGCGATACTGGTATGTCAAGAGGTAAGGATACCTTGATTTCATTTGATTCTAACTCCCAAGTCATTTCCTCAACATCGTGGTTCCTCCATAAAACTTTGACTTGAGGTATAACCTTGGAGCGTAGAATATGTTCTTTCTTATCCAAAATTTGAGCAGAACCTCTTCATACGTCAAATCTTCCGCTATTTCGTCCGGTTCTAACTCAATAATATGGTTGGGTCTTTCACATATTTACGTAACATAGATATGTGAAAAGCGTTATGAACACGAGACATATTTGGCGGTGAAAAGCGAGTCTATAGGCCGCGGTTCCTACTCGATCGAGGATTAAAAATGGGCCAGATGAATCGAGGATTAAGTTTTCCTCTCCTTCCAAATCTTGTAACTCCTTTCCATGGAGCAACTCTTAACAACACATGATCTCTATATCGAATTCCACGTCCTTTCGATGAAGATCGGCATAACTCTTTTTATCGATTTTGTGAGGTTTTTATCGTTGTCGGATCATTTGAATCTTTTCCGTAGTCATACGTACCAACTCCGGTCCCAACAACGTTGCTTCACCCACCTCATCCCGGTATCTTGGAGAAGCGACACTTTCTTCCATACTGATGCTTGAATGGAGCCATGCCAATACTTGTTTGATAAGCTGTTGTTGTAGGAAAACTCCACCAATGGTAAGAACTTGTCCCAACTCCCTTTGAAATCAAGGACCACGAGTCTTAATAGATCTTGAAGAGTTTGAATAGTCCTCTCCATTGTCCAGTCCGTCGAGGATGATATCTTAGAGCTAAATCGTAAGTCTGTGCCCATAGCTTTTTGCAAACTAACCCAAAATCGTGAAGTGAATCTTGGGTCTCGATCGGAAACTATGGATCTGCGGCATACCATGCGATCTTCTGATCTAGTTTATGTATATCTGACAAGGCGTTCAAGTGTATAAGTTTCGTGTCGGTAAGAAATGAAGCGGACTTGGTCGATCTATCAACAATGACCCAAATCGCATCAATGCCTTGAGAAACCTTAGGAAGGCCGTGCTAGCGAAATCCATGGTAATGTGCTCCCACTTCCATTACGGAATTTCAAGTGGTTGCAATGGACCTTTTGGTACTTGATGCTCAAACTTTAACTTCGTTGACAAGTTAGACACCTTGAGATAAGCATATCTCTCTCTTCGTATTGCTCCACCAAAATGTATGGCGAATATCATGATACATTTTGGTACTCCTGAGATGGATTACCAAATGGTGTGTTGTGCGCCTCCATCATGATATTATACTTTAAATCGAGTCGTTAGGAACACAAAAATGGAGTTGACTCAAAGTATTCCTTCTTCATCGATTCTTGCTTAAGCGCTAGCACCTTCTTGCACTTTCTTCCTCATACGCATCGGCTCCAGTGTCATGCTTGGCGACTAACTTTATCAATTAAAGTCGGTTCTACTACTCGTATACTTACATTGTCATCACATATCGTCCCAGAGTCTTTAATTCTATCTCCATCCTTTGCAAGTCACACAAAATGGGCCTTTGCGTTGACAATATCGCACTTGTACTTGCATATGATTTCCTACTCAATCGTCGGCTACCACGTTTGCTTTTCGTGGGATGGTATTGGATGGTATTATCATAATCTTTCAGCAGTTCAAGCCAGCGTCGTTGTCGCATGTTGAGTTCCTTTTGAGTGAAGAAATATTTGAGGCTTTTATGATCCGTAAAGATCTCCACTTTCTCCCCATACAAGTAATGCCTCCACATTTTAAGTGCAAAAGACAACAATTTGCCAACTCTAGATCGTTGAGTAGGATAATTCCTCTCATATTCTTTGAGTTGTCATGAGGCATAGGCTATAACTTTTCATGTTGCATAAGAACACATCCCACCCTTTGCAGAAGCATCATTGTAGATGACAAATCCCTCCGGGCAGGATGGTATTGTCGAGCAGTCTTGAAATAAGTCTCCTCTTGAGTTCTTGAAAACTCTTCTCACATTCTTCGCTCCAATAGAACTTTGTATCTTTTCGAGTCACCGAGTCAATGGAATAGCGATTCGAGAAAATCCTTCCACGAATCTCCGATAATAACCCATAAATGAAAAAGCTACGTGCTTGATCATTTGATTTAGGTTGTTCCCGACTTTGAATAGCTTCATCTTTCTTTGGGTCAGCAGATATTCCATGACTTGATACCACGTGCCCAAGGAATGCTACTTCTTGAAGCGAACTCGCATTTCTTCAACTTGGCATAAAGCTTATATTCACGAAGCTTTTGGAGTGTAAGCCTCAAGTGTTGCTCATGATCTTCACGGCTTTTGGAATAAATAAGGATGTCATCAATAAAGGCGACCACAAAGTGATCTAAATATTCCTTGAATACTCGGTTCATCATATCCATGAAGGCGGCGGAGGGCATTAGTCAATCAAAGGACATGACTAGGAATTCATAATGCCCGTCTGGGGATTACGGCCGTCTTTGGAATGTCGGCCGGTTCTAATCTTCAATTGGTGATATCAGGAATGAAGATCAATCTTTGAAAAGAATTTGGCTCCTTACAATTTGGTCAAACGGTCATCAATACGTGGCAATGGATACCTATTTTGATGGTGACATGATTCAACTCCAGATAATCAATACAAAATCGCATACTCCCATCTTTCTTCTTCACGAATAGAGCAGGGAGCACCCGAGGAGAAGTACTAGGGCGAATAAAGCCAATGTCTAACAATTCCTGCGGTTGGGTCTTTAACTCCACGAAGTTCAATAGGAGCCATTCGATATGGGGCTTTGGAAATAGGTTTTATCTGGGGTTCAGGTCGATACAAAATTCAATTTCACGCTTTCTGGGGTAGGCCGGAAGTTCTTGAGAATCGTCGGGAAATTTATTAACAATAGGAATATCGTTTAAAAGCGGCGTATTTTTATTTAAATCATGACATGAGCTAAGAAAGCTTGACATCCGTTTTTCAATAAGCGAATAGCTTTATGGCTTGAGATGGCCGTGATTGATTTTAATGGTTTGGTCGTTTGAATTAAGCATAATAGGTTGATTAGGAATATGAAAGCTAACAACCTTACGAAAACAATCAATTTTGCATGATAAGTAGTTAACCAATCAATCCCTAGAATCACGTCAAATGCAAGTATTTTAATGAAATAAGATCGACGGGTAATGTGAGAAGTGCGATTTGAACCAAACAAGACTTATAAGCGATGGATGTAATGAAGGTTTCTCCCAACGGAGTTTCCACGAGATAAGTCAAAGTCTAATTTCTCCGGAGTCAAATTTAATCGATGGCGCAAGTAGGAGAAATAAAAGAATGGGTAGAACCAGGTATCAAATAAAGTATAGACTTCATTAGAGTTTATGATAAGCTTACCGTGATGACCTCATTCCTGATTCCTTGCTCTTTGGGAGGTCACAACAAATGCTCTCCTTACACTTCTGGGTTTTGAATTTTACGGGATGGCCTTTGGTACTTCCATCCTAGTCTGAATTTGTCTTGATGAAACGACAAAATCGAGCTAAGTGACCTTCTCTTCCACAATTATAACATGCTTTGGGCGGCGTGACGCAGATTTGGGCGATGTGTCCTCTCTCCGCATTTGAAGCATATGGTAGGTGGTCTTTCTCCTTCCTTAACAATGGGTCTTTGGTCTTTAGCGTCTTTCCATCATTGTTGAATCTCCTTTTCTTGAAATGTCCATTCTTATTGTTTTTGTACGATTACCACCGAAGTGGTTACCAAATCGGCTTTGTTGATTCCCTCCACGCTTGTTGTCACCAGCCTCGATGACTATTCTCATTGGTATTATAATTTTGCCATTGCTCTCTTTTTAGTTGCGTTGACTCATTATCGCGCTCCACTAATCGAGCCCTATTTACAACATCTGAATACAAACACGGTTTATGAGAAATAAGATGTTGGCGTATCTCGACTTCAAACCTCTTAAAAACATTCGCGCCATTCTCTCTTCATTATCCACCAAGTGGGATATGGCCGTGATAACTCATAAATTTTGCCTCGTGTTGCGACACGGTCCATATTGTTTTGTTCCAACTTGATAAACTCCACCTCCTTCATGTGGCGAATACTTTCGGAAAGTATTTGTCGTTGAACAGACTCTGGAACTTCTCCCAAGATATCTTGATCTGCAAATTGGTTGAGTACGTTTGGCCAAATTCCCACCAATGAATCCGCCTCTCGCATGAACATAAATGCGTGAAGGGGAACCTTTGCTCCTCGGAGCATCCCAAGACATCAAATATCTTGGTAATCTGCTTTATCCATGCTTCCGCGCGAAGTGGTTTTGGCTCTCCCTTAAACTCCGGTGGTCCCAGCTCCTTAAATTGTTTAGCGGTGGCCGCCTTGAGAGTTTTCCGTGTTTCCACCTACGTTTTTGGACAGAAGTCGCTCTACTTTCTTTGTTGCGTAAATTGCATAAAGCCTCTCGAACATTTGATCATTTGTCATTTGGTCGGTGTTGTTGTTTGTATGAGGATTATGCGCCTTCGATGCACATTATCACGATTATTGATATGTGATGAATCAACGATCGCTGCGCTCCATTGCTATTCTCAACATTCTCGGATGTCATTTTCGAATCTTTGCCATAAAACAAAGGTTAATTGACATGTAACAAATTATCCTTATCTTGACCAACCCAATAAAATAGCACATAAACTTAGGTAGGTCATACTTAGCGAAGGTATTCCCGTCTCTCCCTCCTAGTACTATTCTCACATTTTAGCCAGGGGATCATCATCCCTAAGCTCGATACCAATGTGGGCGCCCCAAAATTAGGTATACTTCACCCATCTTGAGTCGCCACTTACATGGTGCAAATTTAAATACAACTTATTAACATAAGCGTAGGTATGCAATCGACATAAATCGTGAGTTTAAATACAAATATCGTCTACTAGATATTATCAAACTTCAAACAAAAGTCCTCATTACAGTTATTATCACACTATTTTACGAATAGTGAGGACTACTAATGCTATCTTGAGGACCATCACTTTCGTTTCCCAGACTAGTCCCAAATTTATATTATCAATTCACGAAGAGAACGGTGAAAGAAAGGGTGAGCTCAACTAGCCCAAAGAAGAAATATTATGACTAAGATAATGCGAATAAATTATCAATAGTCTTGATAATGTTAAAGCGATAAAATACAATAGACAACCAGTTTAAGCTGCGGTGGAATATCTGAATCCATTGAAAGAGTCAAGTAGAAAATAAAATCTACTATCTTTTAGGTTTTAAAAGGTTTTTCATCATTGTTATAAATTTGAGACTCGGCTTTAATAAATATTCCACATCATCGAATCACCCTTGCACTGACCAAGGATATTCTTTAGTATCACGACCACAATTATTCATACACTCGGGCCAAGAATATTTGTGTATTCATTAATGGTCATGATCATGCCAACAACTGTCCATCAATGCACTACGGCCACTGAGGATTTTTTTTATCACATCATTTGTAACATTACGGTCATGATTACACCGAATAGTCTCTGGTCATAATCATACCAAGTCCATCTATGCACTACAGGCCACAGATGACTTTCAAAAAAATATAAACATGAGGATGATGACAATGATATAAGAATTCAATAAAACAAGTTCAAGAATTATTTTATCCAGGAATTATTAACGTCCAAATTGTCAACATGATCTTGTTTTGTAGAGTAAAATTCAAGAATGATCAAGAATATTTCCATGAAAAGATCTTTGGATGAAACGCAATATCAAGGATATTCTACTAATTTCATGGAGTATAGAAGTCAAAGTTTTAACTTAACCGGGTATAATAAAGAATGGAATAACAAAAGAAATCACCATGCATGCGATGATAGACGCATGCAGACGAGTTATTCTAACAGAATAATAAATAATCGGAACGAGTCGGTGAAATTCACACAAGCGGGGATGTTCCAACAGAATAATAAAAAGATGGAACTGGATCCGGTGTAAAACACACGATAGGATATTCAACGAGAATAATAAAGACGGAACCCGGTCCTGTGTAAAACACATGACATGGATGTTCCAACGAGAATAATAAAGAGGCGGAACCGGTCCTGTAAAACCACACGATGTGGATGTTCCAATAGAATAATAGAAGAATGTCACCAAGTATAGGGTAAATCACGTATCATTATAAAAGTTATTCCAATGTAATAAATAAGCAATGGAATAACATAAGGATTTCACCAAGTATAGGGTATGCCATGTGATACAAAGTTATGTATAGGGTATGCCACTTTTATAGGTTATTCCAAATGTAATAATAGTGAATGGAATAATGAAGTTCTCTTCAAGAAGAAAGAATAACACCCTTACTTTTGGTAGGAGATTGAATCTTTACAAAGAAGTGTAGTAACAAAATACTCTTCTTCTTTCTCTTATTCTTTCTATACTTTCTCGATCTATAGCTTGAATGAATTCGTGAAAATAATGAAGCCCTAGGCCTCTATTTATAGAAGATTTCTAGCTTAGCACTGCCAGTGAAAAGCGCAAGTGGCTTGACGATTGGTTTGGCGCTTTGTAATGTGAAACGACAAGTGGTTCGGCGCCTATAATGTGAAACGACAAGTGGTTCGACGTCCGGTAAAGGTAATTACTATTGATTTAAGGTAAATACTATTGTGAAGGTAAATACTATTCACAAGGGTAATTACTATTGGCGAAGGTAAATACTATTCACAAGGGTAATTACTATTGACGAAGGTAAATACTATTCACAAGGGTAATTACTATTGACGAAGAGACTCTTAGATGATGACATATGAGCCCCCCATAAAATAATCAAACTTACCACAAATCATAACACATATTTAATCTTTCAATAATTATTAATCATTTATAACTTATCGTCTCAATTATTGATTTAATACTATAACATATTATACGAGATGATCTTTGTGACAATAATTGAATCAATAATATAAGAGATATGATGCACGGCAATTCTTTATCAGTAGCAATAATTGAGCATAACCGAGTGACTTCTCACGTGGCATCGATAATAATCACAGGTGTGCTACTTATGCTGACCACTGCGTATTCATTGTACTTTTTACCACCGGTAGTTCAACGGTTTTAATTGGTAAAACCTCCGCCGTTATTTTTATAAAAATATTTTTGTCGTTTTTCTCAATCCGACAATAATGTTGTGGGGTCCACCAATGATTGAGCCATTGTATGAATATTCCTAACAAAAAGAATATTCCCAGGCAAACGAATATTTTATAACAACTTGCGTACTTTGCAAAATTTATAAATATTACCCACAACTATAACATTATATCAAATTTATTCCATAATATTCAAAAATAATATTTATAGAAAAATTCATCTTTATTTATAAAAGCTGGGGTCTTACATGTAGTTCAAAGATGAATGATTACCTGATGAATATCTTTGGCCTATAGTGCAAAGATGAACAGGTGTTGAGATGAACATGACCAACTGGTGATACAAATGAATATCTATGGCTCGTAGTGCAAAGATGAATATTTGATTCAAGATGTATATTGATTAATGTTACATGGATAAAATATTGATGATGGACTTTTAAATTCATAGATGATAGTATATTTTATTATCTACTTAATTCATCTATTGAATTGTTATTTCCGCTGCAATTATTGATCTAAAACTTGTTGACTATTATATTCTATCAGATTTTTCCATGTTGAGGACTAAGGATAATTTGTTGTATATTATCTTAGTCATAATATTCTTTACTAAGCTAGTTGAGCTCACCCTTTTCATTTTTGTTCCATTTTTCTTCTCATGGAGCGAGAATATAGCAGGAATCAATCGGGGTATAGAGTGATGGTCCTAGACAGTTGTTTTAGCAGTCCTCACTATTTTTTTAAAATAATGTATCAATAATTATAATGGGGACTTATCTGAGTGTGGATATTGTCTAGAAGATAATATTTGTATTTAAACTCACAGTTTATGTGTTATCGTATTTTGCGTGACAATTGTATTAATGAAGTTGTAGTTGTTTCTGTACTATGTATTTTGCGACTCAAAATGGGTGGTGTATACCAATTTTGGGGACGTCGCAGTTGGTATCAGAGCTTAGAGATATGGTCTCTGGCGGAGATCGAGGAATAGAAGTAGGAGGGGAGAGACGAGTAAATCCTTCGCTAGTTTGTCCTACCTAAGCTTATTTGTTGGTGGGTCATAATATAGGGATATTATGTGATATGTTAATTTGTTTAATTAGCCCTTGTTTTATGGTAGTTTTTAAGAATGGCAGCAGAGAACGTTAACAATGGAGTGAATGAGACCGTGGAGACACCTCTAATCACCAACTAGGATAATGTGATGTCAGGCAAAGAAGGAATTAGAGATATTCTTATAGTGAGGGAAGAATTAGAGATATTCTTATAGTGATAGTTGCACCCGAGCTAGTCGCAAAGGTAGCAGCTGAGAGTGAGGAAGAAGAGGAACTTGAGGAGAATTTATTAGAAGAGTTTTATGATCGAAATGTATAATTGCAAAATCGCATTCATGAGTTAGAAGAGCAGGCTGAAGAACAGTAGGTGGTCGTGGAGCAAAAGGATGCAACAATTCAAGCTTGTGTTACTCGATATGTGATGCTTGAACAGAAGCACTCTTTGGCAGAGTATAAGAAGATAAAGCTAGAATCTGAGCTGAATGAAGAAACAATTGAACGAGTGAGAATGAGAGATGCATGGGTAAAAGTCGCATGACGCGTTGATATTATGGAAAGAGATGTCCGTTCTAAGAAGGCTAAAATAGATGGTATGTATTTCTCATTTTGGACAACAATTGAGAAAACCCAACATCGAGTTTTGAATTACCACATACATCATTCTTCACAACCCCAATTCGATATAGATCAAGATTAATGATTCAGATCATGAAACAAGAGTACGACGAAGCAGTTGAGGGTGGAATATGCCCTATAGCGAAAAGTTAATTCTAGCGGTAATGATGACACCAAAGGTTGTCCCAGACAAGTCAAAATTGGTGGTTCAAGTGAGAGCGCCTTTCGTGACTTCTCAAAAAGCGAGTAGCCCGAACGAAGTTATAACGGGTTAGTTAATCATAAACTCTTGCGAAGTCTATACCTTGTTAGATACCGGTTCTACCCATTCTTTTATTTCTCTTGCTTGTGCTCAACGTTTGAACTTGACTTCGGAGAAATTAGACTTTGACTTATCTATTGAAACTCCATTAGGAGAAACTTTCATTACATCTACAGTTTATAAATCTTGATTGATTCAAGTTGGCACCATCACATTACCTATTGATCTTATCTCTTTAAAGATACTTGCATTTGATGTGATTTTAGGGATTGATTGGTTAACTACTCATCATGGCAAAATTGATTGTTTTTGTAAGGTTGTTAGTTTTCATATTCCTAACCAACCTGTTATGCAAATTCAAGCAACCAAACCACTAAAGTCAATTACTGTCATATCAAGCCATAAAGCCATTCGTTTATTAAAAAATGGATGTCAAGCTTTCTTAGCCCATGTTATGGACTTGAACAAAAACACGTCAGATTTGAATGATATTTCTGTTGTTAGTGAATTTCCTGACGTATTTCCTGAAGAAATTCCTGGCCTACCCCCAGAGCGTGATATTAAATTTTGTATCGACTTTGAACCCGGTACAAAACCCATTTCCAAAACTCCATATCAAATGGCTCCTATTAAACTTCAGGAGTTAAAAACCCAAGTACAAGAGTTGGTACCTGAGCCTCTATCTGGTGACTTCCTTTGTGGAATGCACTAAAGCCATACTCTCCGTAGGGGACTCTATATTTGTGTGGTGGTAAAATGATAGGTGCCATTGTGACGTGTTATCCAAGATTGGGATATGAGTCACAGTTGAGAGCAACCTAAGTCAGTAATCAAAATATCTAGCTTTCTAGGCTTAGCAGGTTACTATCGGAGATTCATGGAAGGATTTTCTTGAATCGCTACTCCATTAACTCAGCTGACTCAAAAAGATACAAAATTTGAATGGAGCGAAGAATGTGAGAATAGCTTACAAGAACTCAAGAGGAGACTCATTTTGGCACTTGTTCTGACCATACCATTCTAGAAAAGCGAACGTGGTAGCTGACGCGTTGAGTAGAAGATCGTGTGCGAGTACGAGTGCGATATTATTGAACACAAAGACCTATTTTGTATAATTTACAAACGATAAAGATAGAGTTAAAGACTCTAGGGACCCACATGATGATGTCAAATATACGAGTAGAACCGACTTTAATCGATAAATTTAAAGCTGCTCAAGCTACAGACCTGGAGCTAATGAATATGAAGAAGAAGATGTAAGAAGTCGTTATTCCAAAAACGAGAATCAGCTATGTGAGGAAAGCTCAACTTTCAATTTATTAGTCCATTTGAAATCCTCGATCGAGTAGGAACTGTGGCATATAGACTCGCTTTACCGCCAAGTATGTCTCGTGTTCATAACGTGTTTCACATATCCATGCTACGTAAATATGTGAAAGACCCGAATCACATTATTGTGTTAGAACCAGAAGAGATAGCCAAACATTTAACGTACGAGGAGGTACCTGTCAAGATCTTGGATATGAAAGAGCATGTCCTACGAACAAAGATTATACCACAAGTCAATTGTGACGCCCCCAAAATGGTATACATCACCCATCTTGAGTCGCCAGATACATGGTACATAAATTCAAATACAACTTAATTATACAATAAATCGTAAAATACGACAAAACATAGCTGAGAGTTTAAACAAGAATATTGTCATCTAGACAATATCCACACTCAATGGTGTCCTCATTACAATTATTATCACATTATTCCATAGAATAGTGAGGACTACTAAAGCCATTTATCCTGGACCATCACTCCATTCCCCGACTTGTCCCAAATTATATTCTCATTTCTCTCAAGAGAACAATGAAAGAAAGGGTGAGCTCAACTAGCCCAAGAAGAAATATTATAACTAAGATAATGCGTAATAAATTATCCTTAGCCTTCAACAAAGTATAACAACCGATAGAATACAATAGACAACAAGTTTTAGATCAACAACTCAAAGCGAAATAAGCAATCCATTAGAAGAGTCAAGTAGAGCATAAAATCTACTATCTTCTATGATTTAAAAAAAATTTTTCATCAACTTTATCATTGAGACTCAAATTTTAATAAATAAAATCAATCATCCACCTCGCACTACTAGGCCAAAGATATTCATGTAATCATCAATGGTCATGATTATACCGAATAATCCTTGTTTATAATCATACCAACAACTGTCCATCAATGAACTACAGGCCAATGAAGACTTTTACCACATCATTCGTCACATTACGCTCATGATTATACCGAATAATCCATGGTCATAATCATACCAAGTCCATCTATGCACGTAAGCCAAAGATGACTTTAATCACAATATAAGCATGAGGATGATGACAATGATATAATAATTCAATAAAACAAGTTTAACGATAAATTTTAAAGATTTATAATTTAATTTATCCAGAAATCAATAATGTCCAAATTGTCAACATGATACTGCTTTGTAGAGTAAAATTCAAGAATAATATTCATGTACCAAAAATAATTTGGACAAAAAAAATATAATATATTTTTTGGTGAATAGTACCTCGTGAATAGTACTTGAGAATAGTACCCAAATGAATAGTACCACGACATGAAAAAAAGAGTCCCAAATACCCTAAGTGAATGATACTAGAGTGAATAGTAATTCGGTGAATAAGAATTTCATGAATAGTAATTAAGTGAATAGTACTCACACATCGAAAAGTGCCCAATACCCGGAATGAATAATACTAGAGTGAATAGTAATCGGGTGAATATTAACACATAAATAGTAACTCGTAAAAAAAAATACCAAAGAAAATGATATTCCATGATTTAGTACAAAAGAAATGATATCTCATATGAGTATAATAGAATATACTGAAATCTATGAAATGGATTTTCACACCGCCATGCGGTAATCCACGTAATTCCACGATTTAATAAAGAATGATCATTTCCATAATTTAATAAAGAATGAATATGAAGGATCATTCACCATGCATAACAGTAGTCCACATGTAGCGAGTTATTCCAATGTAATAATAAAAATGGAATGGAATAACGTAAGAATTCACCATGCATGCGATATGCAGAGTCCAGCGTGGAACCAAATGTTATTCCAACAGAATAATAAAGAATGGAATAACAGAAGAATTCACTAGGCATGCGATAGACCATATAGATAGGTTATTCCCAACAGAATAATAAAGAATGGAATAACAACAGAATTCACTAGACATGCGATCGACTGCACAGATAAGTTATTCCAACAGAATAATAAAGAATGGAATAACAGAAGAATTTCACCATGTATGCGGTACTTCGCATAGATAGGTTATTCCAACATAATAATAAAGAATGGAATAACAACCCTTACGAGTATTGAACGAAAATAACTCTCTTCGTGAATACGAAAAAATAATACCCCTTACCTCAAAAGAAGACTGGAAACTGGAATAGTGAGGTAGCAGACTTCTCTTCTTCTTTCTCTCTATAATTTCTCACTATAATAATTGCTCTATAGCTTTAGTGAATAGGTGAAAAATAATTAAAGAATGAGCTTCTATTTATAGGAAAATATAGTTTTGATAATTACACATTTTGGGGCTCAAAATATTACAGTATAATACCTTCCTCCTTTCCTTCATTTTTAATTTAGTCCTGCAAGTATTATCAAACTTTCACCATCTCCCCTAATAGTAAATCATGTGAATCAATAGTAAATCATGAGAATCAATAGTTCTAGACATGTGAAAATACAAATTATAGTATAGTACCTACATCTATACCTCCATTTTTAACTTAGTCATGCAAGTATTATAAATCTTGCACTAACTCCCCTAATAGTAAATGAATGTGAATCAATAGTACACACATGTGAACAAATAGTTATAATCATGTGAATCAATAGTAATTAATTGCTCATTTATCCAAGCATCACCCGATTAGTCAATATAACCTCCGGACATCAATTATTATCAAAATAAATGTCGATTTCCACTAAACACTAATAATTTCCACACAATGGAACTATCAATTTCATCTTTAATCAACACGAACTTATTCATCATTAATATTATAATTCATAATATTTAACAACCGTGTCGTTCCTCGTGAAAGAGGGCTTTCGATAAGGATTTCTCCTTATTAGGCAATTACCAACCAAACCTCTCCTCGATGTAACTTCTAGACATTGTCAATATTGCAAATAATAATATGAATAACTTTGTCGTCTCAATTATTGATTTAATAATATATCATATTATGCATGATGATCTTATGACAATAATTGAATCAATAATATGAGAGATATGATGCAAAGAATTACTTATAGCAATAATTGAGTATAACTGAGTGACTTCTCACGTAAGCATCAATAATCAATACCGTGTGCTACTATGCAACCACGCCAGACATCGTATTTCTTTTACTACCGGGTAGTTCAACAGCTTTAACGGTAAAACTTTCGACGTTATTTTTATAAAATGATAATTCACCCATTTTCTAACTACGACAATACTTTCGTTGTGGGGTCCACCAATGATTGTCTTCATCGTCATTTGATATTTCCCAACAAAAAGAATATTCCCCGACCAATCGAATATTATATAACAACTTGCTTACTTTGCAAAATTTATAAATATTACCCACAACTATAACATTATATCAAATCCACACCATAATATTCAAAAAATATTTTGAGAAATTTAAATCTTTATTCATAAAATTTGGGGTCTCACAATCTCCCTCCTTATGAAATTTTGCCTCGAAATTTACGTACGTACTGGTATGTCAAGAGATGAGGATACCTTAACTTCATTTCGATTCTAACTCTTGAGGTATAACCTTTGAGTGTTGAATACGATCCTTCTTATCCAAGATTTTAACACGTATCTCCTCATACGTTAAATCTTCTGCTATCTCGTCTAGTTCTAATTTAATAATGTGGTTCGGGTAGTCCACATATTTTTGTAACATCGATACGTAAAAAAAACATTATGAACACGCAACATACTTGGCGGTAAAGCGAGTCTATAGGCCATAGTTCGTACTCGATCGAGGATCTCAAATGGGCCAATTAAATCGAGGGTTGAGATTTCTTCTCTTCGTCGATTCTTGCCTCTAGAATAATGCCCTCTTGAACCTTCTTCTTCACATTCATCAGCTTCGGGTGTGTAGTTTGAGCGGCTTTAACTTTATCGATTAAAGTCGATTCTAATCGTATATTTATTATCTTCACGTGGGTCCCTAGAGTCTTTAACTCTATCTTCATAATTTGTAAGTTATACGAAATGGGTTTTTATGTTAACAACATCGCACTCGTAAATGCATACGATCTTCTACTCAACGCATCAGCTACCACGTTCTCTTTTCCACGATGATATTGAATGGTATAGTCGTAATCTTCAACAGCTCGAGCCAACGTCCTTGGTGCATGATACATTCGTTTTGGGTGAAGAACTACTTGAGGGTTTTAAAAATGGGTTTTGTACTGGGGTCAATACAAAATTCGATTTCACGCTCTAGGGTTAGGCTAAGAAGTCTTCAAAAATACGTCAGGAAATTTATTAACAATAGAAATATCATTCAAAACTGTAACTCTCATCCAAGACTTGGATAGTACGTCATATTGATACCTATCAACTTGTCATCGTCATTCACGACGTCGCCTACAGAAAGTGTAGATTCAGTACATTCCACACAAGGAAGTCAACAACGAAAGGATCGGGGCTCTTTACTTATGGCTTGATATAACAGTGATTAACTTTAGTGGTTTGGTTGCTTGAATTTGCATAATAGGTTGATTAAGAATATGAAAGCTAACAACCTTATGAAAAGCATGATGAGTAGTTAACCAATTGATTCCTAAAATCACATCAAAGGCAAGTATTTTCAAAGAGATAAGATCTACAGGTAACGTAAAAGTGTTGATTTAAATCAAACAAGATTTATAAATAGTGGAGGTAACGAAGGTTTCTCCCAACGGAGTTTCAACAGATAAATCAAAGTCTAATTTCTCCGGAGTCAAATTTAAACATTGAGCGCAAGTAGGAGAAATAAAAGAGTGGGTAGAACTGGTATCGAATAAGGTATAGACTTCGCAAGAGTTTATAATTAACTTACCCGTAATAACTTCGTTCGGGTTTCTCGACAAACGCTCTCACTTAAACTACCAGATTTGACTTTGCTATAGAGTACATTCCACCCTTAATTGCTTCGTCACATTCCTGATCCATGATTCGAATCATTACTCTTCGATCCATATCGAATTGGGGTTGACCATTCTGCATTGCAGTAATTCGAACTCGATATTGATTCTCCCAATTGTTGTCCAAAAAGCAAAATCCATTTCATCTATTTTGACTTTATTAGATCGGACGTCTTTTTCTACAATATCAACGCGTCGTGCGGCTTTTACCCATGCATCATCTATTCTCCTTCGTTCAGTTGCTTCTTCTTTCATCAGAACTTTGATCATAGCATTCTCAGATTCCAGCTCTAATATCTTATACTCTGCCAAAGAGTGCTTCTGTTCAAGCATCGCACATCGGGTAACACAATTTTGAATTGTTGCATCTCTTTGCTCCACGACCACTCTTTTCTTCAAATTTCTGCTTCTTCTAACTCATGAATACGATTTTGTAATTCTAAATTTATATCATAAAATTCTTCTAATAAATTCTCCTATGGTTCCTCTTCTTCCTCTTCTTCCTCACTCTCAGCTTCTACCTTTGCAACTAGCTCGGGTGCAACTATTAGTTCTTAACTCACCACGTAGATATCTTTAATTTCTTCTTTGTCTGACATCACATTAACCTGGTTAGTGATTAAAGGTGTCTCAACAGTCTCATTCACTCTATTGTTAACATTTTTAGATGCCATTTTCAAACACTGGCACAAAATAAGGGTTAATTAACATATCACATATTATCCCTATACTCTGACCGACCAATTAAATACCAAATAAACTTAGGTAGGTCATACTAGTGAAGAATTTCTGCCTCTCTCCCTCCTAGTTCTTGTCTCACATCTCAGCCAGGGATCATATCCCTAAGCTTTGATACCAACTGTGACGCCCCCAAAACAGGTATACATCACCCATCTTGAGTCTCCAGATACATGGTACATAAATTCAAATACAACTTAATTATACAACAGTCGTGTAAAATACAACAAAACATTGCTAAGAGTTTAAACAAGAATATTGTCATCTAGATAATATCCACACTCAATGGTGTCCTCATTACAATTATTATCACATTATTCCGTAGAATAGTGAGGACTACTAAAGCTATTTATCCTGGACCATCACTCCATTCCCCAACTCGTCCCAATTATATTCTCATTTCCTGAAGAGAACAATGAAAGAAAGGGTGAGCTCAACTAGCCCAGTAAGAAATATTATGACTAAGATAATGCGTAATAAATTATCGTTAGCCTTCAACAGCTATAACAACTGATAGAATACAATAGACAACAAGTTTTAGATCAACAACTGAAGCGAAATAAGCAATCCATTAGAAGAGTCAAGTAGAGCATAAAATCTACTATCTTCTATGATTTAAAAAGTTTTTCATCAACTTTATCGTTGAGACTCAGCTTAATAAATAAAATCGAATCATCCCTGCACCACGGCCAAGGATATTCATGTAATCATCAATGGTCATGATTATACCCTAATAATCCTCGGTCATAATCATACCAACAACTGTCCATCAATAAACTACAGGCCAATGAAGACTTTTACCACATCATTCGTCACATTACGCTCATGATTATACCGAATAATCCCTGGTCATAATCATACCAAGTCCATCTATGCACATAAGCCAAAGATGACTTTAATCACAATATAAGCATGATGATGATGACAATGACATAATAATTCAATAAAACAAGTTCAAGGATAAATTTTAAAGATTTATAATTTAATTTTTCCATAAATCAATAATGTCCAAATTGTCAACATGATAATGCTTTGTATAGTAAAATTCAAGAATAATATTCATGTACCAAAAATAATTTAGAAAGAAAAGAAATATATTTTTTGGGTGAATAAGAATAGAATACTTTGAATAAGACCCAATAGTACCTAAAAAGTATCCCAAATACCCGAATACCCGAGTGAATGATAATAGAGTGAATAGTAATCGGGTGAATAGTAATCTGTTAATAGTAACTCGTGAATAGTATTCCGACACGAAAAGTGCCCCGAATACCCGAGTGAATAATACTAGAGTGAATAGTAACCAGGTGAATAGTAACCCATAAATAGTAACTATTAAAAGAAAAATACCAATGAAAATGATATTCCATGACGAGTACAAAAAAAATGATATTTCATACGAGTATAATAGAATATACGAAACTACAAATTGATTTTCACCCGCCATTCGGTAATCTACGTAGACAGATCATTTCCATAATTTAATAAAGAATGAATACGAAGAATCATTCACCATGCATGCGGTAGTCCACATAGACAGGTTATTCCAACAAAATAATAAAGAATGGAATAACAGAAGAATTCACCATGCATGCGGTTGTCCGCGTAGACAAGTTATTCCAATAGAATAATAAAGAATGGAATAACAGAAGAATTCACCAGGCATGTGATAGATCCATGCATGAAAGTTATTCCCAATGTAATAATAAAGAATGGAACCAGTCACGCGTAATCCGCATGCAACGAGATATTCCAATAGAATAATAAAGAATGGAACTAGGTCATGTAATCCGCATGCATGTGATATTCCAACGTAATAATAAAGAATGGAATAACAACGAAATTCACTGGCATGCGATAGACGCATATGCAAGCGGTTATTCCAATGTAATAATAAAGAATGGAATAATAGAAGAATTTCACCATTTATGCGGTATTTAGTATAAAAGTTATTCCAACATAATAATAAAGAATGGAATAACAACCCTTACGAGTATTGAAAGAAAATAACTCTCTTCATGAATACGAAAGAATAATACCCCTTACCTCAAAAGAAAATTGGATACTGGAATAGTGAGGTGGCAGACTTCTCTACTTCTTTCTCTCTATAATTTCTCTCTATAATAATTGCTCTATAGCTTTAGTGAATTGGTGAAAAATAATGAAGGAATGAGCTTCTTTTTATAGGAAAATATAGTTTCGATAATTACACGTTTTGGGGCTCGAAATATTACAGTATAATACCTTCCTCTTTTCCTTCATTTTTAATTTAGTCCTACAAGTATTATCAAACTTGCACCATCTCCCCTAATAGTAAATCATGTGAATCAATAGTTCTAGACATGTGAAAATACGAATTACAGTATAGTGCCTACATCTATACCTCTATTTTTAACTTAACCATGCAAGTATTATCAATCTTGCACCAACTCTCCTAATAGTAAATGAATGTGAATCAATAGTACACACATGTGAACAAATAGTTATAATCATGTAAATCAATAGCAATTAATTGTTCATTTATCTGGTTAATTACCCGATTGGCCAATATAACCTCCAGACATCAATTATTATCGAAATAAATGCCGATTTCCACTAACACTAATAATTCCCACACAATAGAACTATCAATTTCATCTTTAATCAACACGAACTTATTCATTATTAATATTATAATTCATAATATTTAACAACCAGGTCGTTCCCAGGAAAGAGGGGGCTTTCCAATAAGGATTTCTCCCTTTTGCCGCGCAATTAAGTGACCAAACCTCTCCTTAACAGAACTTCTAGACATTGTCAATATTGCAAATAATAATATGAATAACTTTGTCGTCTCAATTATTGATTTAATAATATATCATATTATGCAGATGATACTGTGATAATAACTGAATCAATAATATGAGAGATATGATGCAGCAATTATTGTAGCAATAATTGAGTATAACTGAGTGACTTCTCATGTAAGCATCAATAATCAATACCGTGTGCTACTATACAACCATGCGTATTACTGTAATTTTACTACCGGGTAGTTCAACAGTTTAATGGTAAAACTTCCGTTGTTATTTTTATAAAATGATAATTCTGTCGTTTTCTAACTATGACAATACTTCTGTTGTGGGGTCCACCAATGATTGTGTCGTCGTACGAATATTCCCTGACAAAAAGAATATTCCTTGACCACTCAAATATTATATAAAAACTTGATTACTTTGCCAAATTTATAAATATTATCCACAACTATAACATTATATCAAATCCACACCATAATATTCAAAAAAATATTTCAAGAAATTTAAATCTGTATTCATAAAATTTGGGGCCCCACAGAGGTACCCTCACCTTTTCGAAACACCAAGTACATCAATTTCGAGGACAAAAATTTATAAGGAGGGGAGGTTGTAAGACCCCAATTTTTTATAAATAAAATTGAATTTCCTCTAATTATTATTTTGAATAATAAGTTGTTAATTTGATATTATGCTTTGGTTATGGGTGAAATGTGCAAATTTTAGAAAATAAGCAAGTGGTTATAAAATATTCATTGTTGTCGGGGAATATTTGTTTGGTCGTAGAATATTCTTGTTTTCGGGGAATATGCGTACGACGGCGCAGCCATTTGTGGGCCCCATAATGAAAAATAGTCAGATGAAGAAAATCGACAAGTTTAAGTTTTTATAAATAACGACGCAATTGTTACCGTAAACACTGTTGGATTACTTGGTGGTTAAAATACTGATAATCTGCGTGTTTGCACATGATAAGAAACACAGATTGCATATAGTATTTTGAATTATTGATTCTTACTTAAGAAGGCACTACTCAATCATTGTTACAATAATTACTGTTCAATATTTTATTATTGATTCAATAATTGTTGCGTTGATATTTTATATTATTGTTGTTTCAATAATTATCATTGCAC
This sequence comes from Panax quinquefolius, assembly GCA_020205615.1. Lineage (NCBI taxonomy): Eukaryota > Viridiplantae > Streptophyta > Magnoliopsida > Apiales > Araliaceae > Panax > Panax quinquefolius. The sequence goes on along the minus strand of CM035152.1, from coordinate 74,272,702 downwards.
AATATTTCCCATTATCAGATCAATAATTCATATTATTTGAATAATATTATTAAATAGCATTATTTGCAATGTCTTGGGAAGTTCTATCTAGGAAAGGGGTTGGTCACCTAATCACAGCTTACCAAGAAGAGAAAATCCTTATCGAAAAAGCCCCATCTTTCCTTGAAACGACCTGGTTGTCATAATTATGATTCTATAATATTATTTATGAATAATTAATTATTGATTTATATGATAAGGAAATATATATTTTTATATGGATATAAATGAAGGAATTAATGTTGAGGTGTTTTATTAGTATTTTTTCGAAATGAAGAACGAAATTTGGAAATTTTCAGAAAATTAGTTTATTACTTGATTTTGCAAAATCTATAACTCTTTGTGTATAATGAGTTAGGAGATGAGCCATATATCAAAAGAAAGCCCTGGAAGTAAGCTAAACGTAGAAATTTGAATTACCCAAAAAAATTTTGTGGATTGTTCGTGGTCACTGTTTGAGTGAAACTAGTACGAGAGACTTATAGTCCGAAAATCAAATCAGTGTTCTTAAGCTCTATTGCATGAGTTATAATTTTTATCCGACCATTGGATCGTTGTGGTTTTTGGATATGTTATGAAAGTAGTATGCACACAAGCCAATCATGTTTGATGATAAAGCATATACTTTGTAACAATCTTATTCATTTATTAATAAAAAGTATTAATTTATTAAAGGCTTTTAATTATCTACGTGATCTTTGTTTTATAATATGTGATAAACCCATAGTTTTAAGCAATGCTTTTAGAATAATGATGATGATCATTCTAATGAGATCTAAATTCTTAGAAAGCTTAAAACTAAAATAGTTCCCAATCATTGGATTACTAAATTGGGGATTAGTGAATCCGGATAGATTGGTACATCGTTCTTGCTCATTGGATGAGGATGATTGATCTCATGATCATTTGTGTGGAGACACTAAAGCAAGTATGTAGGTGCTTATTAGAGAATAAGTTCATTTGAACGTGGCTCGCTAAGAAATACCTAATGGAGTTTTATTTGCTTGTCGATAGGAATTCTCAGAGTGATAGTAGTCTGAAGTAATCCTTGGACTTGAGATCATCATAGTATCTTGTGTACGATGAGTTATACTTTGACTTATTCCTTAAGACCCTTAGGGTATATCAAAGGGTATGCTTGGGTATAATAAGTTGTACATGGAGATAATGTATGATCAATAAAGAATCTACCACTTAATAAAAAAAAGAAAAATGTCCTATGTGATTCGATAAATGACAACCCGGTAGTCCTTGGCAATGTAATGAAATTAGAAAGGAGTTTCTAATTTGCATTATTTGGAGTTGTGCATTTAAGGATCGAAATACATATAATTAAATAAAATAAGACTTGTGATGTAATTCCATGTCTTATATTTAATTGGGACATTGTATGGTGGAAGGATTGAATTGTCACGGTAACTATTTACTCAAAGGTTTCTTTAATGATTAATGTTGAAATCTATATTATCCGGAAAGTCGCTGATCGCTAGGGAGGCTTATCCTATTGTAGAATAAATATTATTTATTTAAATAAATTAATTGTTTAATTTATTTATTTAAATAAGATTAGAATTGTTCTAATTGATTTATTCACAACCTAGCTTAATATGGAGAACCTAAAGGGTCACACCATAAAAGGAAGAATAATTATTTAAGAAGTTAATGGCATAATCGTAATAATATATTAAGTATATTTAATTTAATCTATGGTAATAGAATAAATTAAATAGCTTAATATTATTATTTAATATTTTAGAAATATTAAATATAAATTAATAAGAGGAGTCTTATTAATATTATTACAATTATTATTATTATTTTAATTTCTAAAAGAGTTTAGAAATTAATTTAATATAAATACTCTCATTTATTCCTAATTGATTAGGAAGGAAAATTAGTTAAAGGAGTTTAATTAATTATCCCTAATAAGATTAGGGAGCTTAATTAATTAAAAGAATTTAATTAATTAAATAAATCCCAATTTCTTAATTGTTAAGGTGGGTTGCCCACATCTATAAATAAGAGGAGTCTTATTATGGGTGATGGGGGTTGTTGACTTTTACAACGACATAATTCCAATTTGTTGGAGAGTACCCTTTTCTATAGAGATAAAAAACTAGGGTTTGAGCCAAATACCCCTTCTTCTTGAATTCCTATTCTTCCTTGGTGGATCACCTCTAGAGGCCAAACATATGGGTGGCTAACGTTAATCAAAGGAAGGAACAAAACCCCGGTGGATTCAAGTTGAATGTGAAATAAGATTGGAGGTGAACTTGTACCTGAGGAAGCTCGATCTTCAAGGGTATGATTTTATTCTTTATCTTTTCGTTTAATTAATAATTATGCATAAAGGGTGATCCGGGTATATGGTTTGTAAAATTTTAAACTCTGATTTTTACACGCTTCCGCATTATTTTTGCAATTTGATTGCGCACATGAATATTACAAACCCAACATGTTATACATATATAAGTTGAGTATATGTCCACAAATTTTGAACCGTTCAAAATTAACGTATGATTTGTTATGAATTTTAAGAGGTGTTGAAAATCATTTATATGTGGATTTCGGTCATTTTTCGTTTGGAATTTGGAAAAACTTTCTTCTACAAAGTTGTAGAGAATTCGATTTCCTATGGAATAGACTTTAGATTCGAATTTTTTGATAAGAGTGTTATTTATTATGAATTATTAAAGTGTCAGAAATAAATATTTTATTAAAAATATGGGTGGGCCCCACTTTTTGGTGGGCCCCACTTGTGGTGGCTGAGTTTTGTTCAAAGGTGGCATGCGTAGAAGAAGAAAAAAATATATAATATTTTATTAATTTAGTCTCCTTTGGCGTTCTAGTATTTTCCTATAAATAGGGTGCTTAGTTAGAATTGAAAATCACACCGGAAACAAGTTTTCTCTCTCTATATTATCGAGCGTATTTTGTGAGTATTTAGATACTTTGAGAGTTGCTATTCAGTGCAAGTTTCCTTCAACATTTCATCCGATATTCCGATCAAAAGTACTATTCTTTTGAGGTAAGGGATGTTATTTTTTTCGTAAATGATATTATTTTCTTCAATATCATTATGCCGAAATATTGATATGAATTTTATTGAGGAAATTCTACCTTTTGTGTCGGGGTTACTATTCACATATACGACACTATTCAAAAATATGGCACTATTCACCGAAAAATGAAATTTTCTCTTTTTCGTCCCAGATGTCTAGTATGGTTACTATCTTTGATTGTATCCATGTTTTGATCTTCATTCTTGATGTTTACTCCACTTTGGTTTATTATGAAGTATTTTTGAACTTGGATTATCTAAAGTACGAATCCCTAATCTTTGTCCTTTTATCTCACTGGATTCGTTCTCTAAAATTTTTTTCATCATCCTCAGTGTTTAATGGTGATACTTGATAAATATCTTTGGCCTGTAGTTCAAAGATGAATGATTACCTGATGAATATTTTTGGCCTGTAGTGCAAAGATGAACAGGTGTTGTGACGCTTGCAAATTCGGGTATCTTCCAACCCGACATATGGTAATTACTATACAATCATTCCTTTGAAATACAACATAATGAATGTAATTACTATCTTTTATTACAATCAAAGTGAAATCCATTCCCAAGTTCATAAACTGATTACAACGTTTGTTATTCGTAAGATATAATACATACAAATATACTAATCTATTATACGATGGTTAATTATCCATCTTAGCTTTGCCCTTATCTTTCTTAGCATTCTCAGTACATTCAACCTTAACTGCAATCATATAATTCACGCAAGAAATGAGCATAACAAGCTCAGCAAGTTTAACAAAGAATAACATTAATACCACATTCATGAATTATATGACTAATCATATATAACTGAATAAATAGTTATGAAGTATTATAAAGCATTAATACTTTAACAATTCATAACATCAATTCCCAAAGTATAGAATAGATTAGGAATTTTGAACCGGTCGATAAACCATGAACAGTAGCTTTTTGTTTTCATACTTGAAAAGGACATCACAGCACTAAGGCTGTACATCCGCATTACTTACGAGCACTTCTAGGTGATCAGCCTATAGTACTCAATGTTGATTAACATTCTTCCGTTAAACGTATTTACGTTTAAGTTTTGGCAAACTAGTGTGCCCATCGAATAATCGATGAAAACTATATCTTACGAATAGTCTAGCCGAGTAAAAACTGGCATTGACCCTTTCTTTAAAATCAGTCATGCAATTCAGTATAATGAATCACATAAAACTTGACTAACATGAAGGTTAGACAAGCATTAAGAAAACTTACCTTTCAGCATCTTCAAATAACTTAATCGACTGTTCACAGCCTTTACAGAATCTACATGATATATTCACATAGCACACTATAATTAGCTACCAAACAATTACTCACATTGTTTCTACCAACTTCTTTCTCTTCTATGTCTTAGTTAACTTTATTTAATTAATAAAGTCAATTCGACTTATTACCCTTCATCCTGGCTTATTAAAAATTTTACGTTATTAACCGGACTCTATAATCATTGGTGAAGTACTAATGTTGTTTACCGATTATGATTCATTAATAACACTTTGTGTTCTTTGTTCATAAGTTAATAACATGTGATCAATTACTAAGTTCATTACCATATACACTAGTATATGTAACATAGGAATAGTCTTAGTACATTTATTGAGTATATAAACTCAACTTATGTAAGTCTCAGAACAACTGAAGTTCAAAACCTAGCTTCTCTAACAATACCCTGCATCGGCGTCGCGACGTGATACTTAAGCCTAACACTGGTGTTGCGGCACTAGTCTGCAGTGACTGAACCCCGGTGCTAGCGCTGCGGTGCGACATTTCTTCATATGAGTGGTGCTGCGGCGCCACTCTCCAATAGGTAATAAACATCATCGCATCAAAGATCATGGCGGTCATGCGGCACTTTAAGCTTTATCCGGCAACGCAGCGATGCCGCACCTCGGCACTGAAAAAATTCAATGATATAAAAATTTTGGTGAGTTTCCTGGATTTATAACTTCTTCATTAATTGTCTGATTTTGTCTGTTCAAAAGCCTACAAGTCATAAATTACATACTCTATGCGTTCTTATAAGAATTCTACAATTTTGAATCTGTTAACTCAAAATTCACTATTAAGTTCATTTTCGAGCGTTCGTTAAACGTTAATGAGCGTTCAATACTCGTTTTCTTCATTTTAAGTCAGAATCTGACGATTCTTGAGTCCACGACTCTTAAATACCCTATCTCACGTGTTGACATTGAAAACCAACATTTTCAAGTCTCGTGGCAACTTTCGACTACCAATCGAGAATTTTTACGTTTTTGACATTTAACGTATAATTACGTAAAATTCTCCATAACTTCGTTACTAGTGTTCTATATGCCAAATCACATGGAATACTCCATTGATTTCATATCTACATCCTAACCAAGCAAGACGCACATATAATAGTATTGATGGAGTTTAATTGTTCATCAACAATAAACCTCAACAATCAATATTTTTATGGTTTAAAACATACGTCAACCCTTACGATTTCTATGCCTTTATAACTTATAAAGATTTCACATATATTATAAGTCATCCTTATTCCTCCATAAGAGGCATACACCACCCATTTATGATTCTTCATACTCAAAGAAATCAAAAGAAATGGAACTATTATTAAGGAATATTACCTTAATGAATCTTGGTGTTCTTGGAAGAAACTCTAAGGAAAAGCTTCAAAGTGGTAAGTTTGATTGAGTCTAGCTTTTTCTCTCTCTCAAAATATGTTGGTTGCTCTATGAAAAATCACAAAATGGCCAACCTTTGTCTTCTATTTATAGGCAATTGAAATGGAGGGCAAGAAGGTCATTTCTCCCACCTCCTTACTATCACTACTTTATCACCAAGTAAAATACTTGGTGATCAAGTAGATTTCTTAGCTTGCACACCAACTGGCCGGCCCACCGGTTCGATCCACGGTTTGGTTTATTGGATCGGGCTTAATTAACTCTAGCACTGGGCTTTAATTTGGGCTTAAACACTTAATTCATTGGGCTTACATACTCAATTGTTTGGACTTGGCATAATCCAAATATAATTGGATCACTCTAAGTCTTAACCTTAATTCCATAATACCAATCATATTTTACATGTATAATTTATGTATTCATTCCGTATAATACACGTACGATAATCATATTATACTTCGTATTAACTCTTCGTATTATACATAGATACTAAATAGTATCATACTTGTATAACACACACTTTATTAATATCGCAATTCCTTTTACGCGTCTCATTTCCTTCTCGAAAATCATTCTACCCAACCCTCAGGTTTTAAGTCCGCAGGTGAAAACTTCATTTGTCATAAATAAAATATTATTAGATATTCCATCTCGTCTTCATATTCTATCATTACGCGTTTCTCAAAATTTCAACCCTAATTACCGAGCAGAAATGGATGAATAGTGTTTTTACGGGAATTTCTCAGAAAACATTTATTTTCGTGTTGGAAATTCAAAATAATTAATTCTAGCACGTAGCCAGATTACTAACCACATTCGCACATTCTAGGTCATAGAACGACCTTCACATAGCTTACGCACAAAATAAATCAATTAAATTTATTTAATTCACATAATCAAATAAAAATTTAATTATCATAAAAATCCGATTTTCTCGGGCATTATATTCTCCCCCCCCCCCTTATAAGGATTCTATCCCCAGAATCTCGCTTATAATTACATAAACAAATGAGGAAAAGTTTCCTTTATTTTACTTTTGAGTTCCCACATTGCTTCTGCAGCATTGTGGTTTCTCCATAACACCTTCACTGAAGGTATTACCTTATTTCTTAAAACTTGTTCCTTCCTATCAATAATTTGAATTGGAAGTTCCTCATATGATAAATCTTTCTCTATCTGAATAGATTCATACTCTATTACGTGTTTATATTCTAGTTTATAAGGACGCAACACAGACACGTGAAACACATTGTGAATACGTTCCATTTCTAAAGGTAAAGCTACTTCATAAGTTACCTCTCTTACCCTTCTTAAAATTTTAAAAGGTCCTACAAACCTTGAGCTTAACTTCCCTTTCTTTCCAAAATATATCTTTCCCTTCCAAGGCGATACTTTCAGAAAGACAAAAGATCCTACATCGAATTCTCTCTTTTCTCTGGAACGATCTGCATACTTCTTCTGCCTATGTTAGGCTGCTACAAATTGAGCACGTATTATCTTTACCATGTCCGCCGTTTGTTGTACCATCTCAGGTCCCAACATCCGACGTTCACCCACTTCATCCCAACACAATGGAGTTCATCACTTCCTTCCATACAACGCTTCGTAAGGCGGCATGCCTATAATAGCATGAAAACTATTATTGTATGAAAATTCCAGCAATGGTAGATAATCGCCCCAACTCCCTTTGAAATCCATAACGCAAGATCTTAACATATCTTCAAGCATTTGAATTGTCCTTTCACTCTGCCCATCCGTCTGAGGATGATACGTCGTACTCAATCTTAACTGCATTCCCATTTGCTCTTGCAAACTCCTCCAAAAGTTCGATGTGAATCATGGATCACGATCTGACACAATCGAAACAGGTACTCCATGTCTGGAAATAATTTCCTTGACATATAGCTTAGCTAATTGTTCTAGGTTATACCTAACTCCTATTAGTAGAAAATGAGCCAATTTCGTTAATCGATCCACTATCACCCAAATAGCATCGTATCCTTTCCTTGTTGTTGGAAGTCCCACCACGAAATCCATTGTGATGTGCTCCAACTTCCACTCTGGAATTTCTAATGGTTGTAACAACCTGCTCGGTCGTTGGAGTTCAGCCTTAACTTTTTGACAAGTTAAGCACCTACTAACATATTCTGTTATCTCTCTTTTCATGTTTGGCCACCAAAAGTTTTGACGGAGGTCTTGGTACATCTTTGTACTACCGGGAAGTATCGAGTACCTCGAACTATGAGCCTCCATCATTATCTCCTCCCTTAATTTGGAATTATTTGGAACCCAAATTCTTCTTTCAAAACAAAGTAATCCCTCCTTATCGAGGTTATACTTAGTCTTTTCTTCATTTTGTATCCTCTTCTTCATCTGCTCGCATTCCTTGTTGCTCATTTGTACTCCCTTAATCCGTTCCACTATGGTCGGTTGGGTCTCCATGGAAAATATCATTTCACTGCTTTCTTCGGTAACTTAACTTCTAATTCCATTTTTGCCATCGCTATTACCAACTCATTCTGAGTTGTTAACATTGACAGTTTCTCTCTACCCTTCCTACTTAGCGTATCGGCTACTACATTTGTTTTCCCCGGATGATATAAAATATCATAATCATAATCTTTTATTAGTTCTAACCGCCTTCTCTGTCTCATATTCAACTCCTTCTATGTGAAGATATATTTCAGACTTTTGTGGTCCGTGTATGTCTCACACTTCTCACTGTATAGGTAATGCCTCCATATCTTCAAGGCAAAAACTACAGCTGTTAATTCAAGATCATGAGTAGGATAGGCCTTCTCATAATCCTTTAATTGACATGACGCATACGCAATGACCTTGCCATGCTTCATGAGCACGCAACCCAGTCCTTTATGTTAAACATCGTTATACACTACAAAGTTTCCTGTATCATATGGTAAGGAAAATACAGGTGCCTTACTTAACCTCTTCTTTAGTTCCTAAAAATTGTTCTCACATTTTTCAGTCCACACATAATTTACCGACTTCCTTGTCAGATTTGTCAATGGAGTAGCTATTTTAGAAAAATCCTGGATGAACCTTCTATAGTATCCCGCTAACCCCAGAAAACTCCGAACCTCGGTTGGCATTTTTGGTTGCTCCCACTCATTAACTGCTTCTACTTTTGCTGGATCCACGAAAATGCCATCTTTATCAATAACATGTCCTAGAAACTGCACTCGCCCAAGCCAAAATTCACACTTTGTGAATTTTGCATACAACTTTTCCTTCCGTAGTGTTTCCAACACTATCCTTAAATGTTCGGTATGATCTTCTGGCGTCTTTTAATAGACTAGAATATCATCAATGAACACTACGAGGAACTTGTCCAAATACTGCTTGAACACTCTATTCATCATATCCATAAATACGGCTAGCGCATTAGTCAACCCAAACGACATCACCAAAAACTCGTAATGACCATAACGAGAACTGATGATATCCCATGCGCAAATCTATCTTAGAAAAATACTTTTCCCCTTTCAACTGATCAAATAGATCATCGATCCTGGGCAACGGGTATTTATTCTTAATAGTTAACTTGTTTAACTCTCGATAGTCGATACAAAGTCTTAACGATCCATCCTTTTTCTTTACAAACAATACCGATGCTCCCCAAGGAGACACGCTCGGTTGAATGTACTTCCTATCTAATAGTTCCTATAATTGAACCATTAACTCCTTCATTTCAACTGGTGCCCTTCGATATGGTTCCCTTGAAACTGGTGTCGTACCCGATAACAGATCAATTACAAACTCAACCTCCCTATCCGGTGGAATACCCGATAATTCCTCCGGAAATACATCCACGAACTCTTGAACTATAGGTATCTGGTCCAAGGATGTTCCCACTCTTTGGGTATCCACAACATGGCACAGGTAACCTACACAGCCTTTTCTCAACATCTTCCTAGCTTGTGTCATCAATAGAGAACAAGAGCGTCTCGGTGATTTACTACCAAAGAACACTACCTTGGTTTTCTTAGAAAGCCGAAGGTTTACACTTTTCCCATGGCAATCTATTATTGCCTTATGGTTAATCAACTAATCCATACCAAGAATTTCATCGAATTCTTTTAACCTTATTGATACTAAATCTACTGATAATTTATTACCTCTAATATCTATGCAACAATCCTTATGAATATGTTCAATGGGGATTATCTCTTTGTTTGCTACCTTAATGTCTAAAGGTATTGTTAACTTTTCAAGGATTAAACCTAATCGCTGAGCAAATTCACATGCTATAAAAGAAAAATTAGCACCTGAGTCAAATAACACATAAGCATTTACTTCATTGACTGGAATGATACCTGCTACAACATCTAATGATGTAACCGCATCTTGGATGGTCATATTAAACGTACGGGCTGAGGGTCTATCCACTGATGGTGTTGGTCTAGTAATGTCTAATTTACCACTACCAGAACCCTTATTCCCCTCTAACCCTTTCTTCGGACAATTCCTTGCCATGTGGTCCAATGATCCACAGACAAAACACCCTTAGTTTTTCTTAGGGTTAGGACAATTAGGTGACAAATGTCCCTCCTGCCCACACTTGTAGCAAACTGATTTCCCCTTTAAACAGACTCCTATATGAGTCTTTCCGCATGTCTTGCATGCCTCCGTCCTACGTTTAGGATCTCCTTATTTTACCCCAGTATTCCCAGGGTTAAAACTCTTCCTCTTAGGCATATTGCCACTACCGCTGGCAACTTCTACCTTACTTCTTCCCTCTACTTTATTCTTGTTCTTCCCTTCCTTGTGATACTGAGACAATGCCTCACCACCACCTTCAGTTATAATCGCTTTTTCCATAATGGTCCCGTAGGAAGCACTCTGAAACATCGATATCCTACTATAAAGTCAGGGTTTCAAGCCCTGCTCAAACCTACGCACCTTCCTCTCTTACGTGTCCACCTGATGTGGAGCGAATCTTTCCAATTCATTGAATTTGGCAGCATACTGGGGAACGGTCATATCCCCTTGTTTAAGTTCCAAGAACGTAATCTTCATCCTACCTTGCATACTAGTAGGGAAGTAGTTCTCAAAGAATACCTTCTTGAACTGTTCCCACGTAATTGCTTCTGTCCTAGCCCCACCTTGGTGCGCCTCCCACCAGTAGTTGGCTTCCCCCTTCATCATGTAAGTCGCAAAAGAAGTCTTTAGTGCCTCACCTACATTTGTAATCACAAACGCCTTCTCTATCTCTTTTACCCATGTCTGGGCCTCTAATGGGTTTGTCATTCCTCGGAACACCGGAGGACCCATACTCTTAAATTCCTTAAAGGTAGTTGTTCTTGCTACCCCAGGAGCTACAGGAATTCCTCCCCCAACTTGGTTAAATGTTGCCGTTAATAAATTAACGAACTCTTGTATAGGGTTATTAGGACCCCCCCCCCCTGATTTTCATTATGAGACTCAACCTCTTGGTTACGTTGTCTCCTTCTTGGCAGCATAATTCTGATTAAATAAATAAAGTTTCATTATTATCTATTTAACTGCTTAGTTATCATTTTTAAATAACAACTCATACCACAACAAGCACATTAAATAAAAAAACTTCATTATATTAATATGCTTTCATAGTCAATACTATTTACATCATGCTTCCTTAGCCAAAAAGCTATTACATTACTATCCCGTGATTGACTTCTACAAAAATTGGGATTTACAAAAAGATTACCCTTTAATTATACAAAAGAGGGTTTTACGTCACTACATATATACAAAAAGATCTAATGATCTACTAACACTGTTGTACGGCATTCTCATGTTTCTGATTTGATAAAATCGAAACAATATCTCGACTAATGGTATGTCGAGTCTGCCCTGACTCAATAGAATAACAAGCAATTTTTAGCTTGAAATCCTCATGAGCGCATTCGTGAATGTACGACATCCTAGCTATCTTCTGGTCTTTTTCAACCAGTTTCTTTCGAAGCTCAATGGCCTCTTCCTTATAGTCCTTCACCTTATCCGTCATAAGCACTTTCTCATCGTGCTCCGACTCAAAATCCGCCTCTACAAATTCCTTCACCTCATATAGGGCGGTTATCTCCTCATTATGTGTCTGCACCACAGTGCGCAGATGCACATTCCTATCCAACACTGCCAGATACAATGACCTCATTGCATCCGGAGGTGTTGGCTCCTGAGTAGGCACCACCGTATTAATCGATGTTACCTCCATCTCCTCCTCCACGTCAATCATCATATTCAGATATAACGTTATCCCCATTGTCTCCTCGGAGTATTCCTCCTCAGATATGTACTCTTAAATATCAGAGTCTTCCAGAACCACTAATGGTACCTCCGCCACTGGCATCGGTACTATCTCCACTTGGTTCACCGACTCCTCACTTATCACTTCAATGTCTCTAAACTTCAAGTTATTGTTTGACATCTACAAAACACATAACACGTTGGTTAGTACATAATACACAATAGTATAAGCACAAATCACATTTAATTTATTTAAGATTAATTTCCATCTTTTAAATCTTTCAGTACTGAGTTTTCTCAATACCATGTTAATTCATTTAACTTGAATTTCTTTCTTCAGACTTTACCTTCCTTACGAGGTTATTAGCCTATGGTTCTCCCCCTTAAGTTTAATAACCTAATGCTTTGATACCAACCTATGACGCCCCCAAATTTGGGTATCTTCCAACTCGACATACACGGTACTCATAACTATACAATCATTCCTTTGAAATACAACATAATGAATGTAATTACAATCTTTTATTATAATCAAAGTGAAATCCATTCCCAGGTTCATAAACTGATTACATCGTTTGTTGTTCGTAAGATATAATACATACAAACATACTAATCTATTACACGATGGTTAATTATCCATCTTAGCTTTGCCCTTATCTTTCTTAACATTCTCAGTACGTTCAGCCTTAACTGCAATCATATAATTCACGCAAGAAGTGAGCATAACAAGCTCAGCAAGTTTAACAAAAAATAACATTAATACCACATTCATGAATTATATGACTAATCATACATAACTGAACAAATAGTTGTGAAGTATTATAAAGCATTAATACTTTAACAATTTATAACATCAATTCCCAAAGTATAGAATAGATTAGGAATTCTAAACTGGTCGATAGTCCATGAACAGTAGCTTTCTGTTTTCATACTTGAAAAGGACATCACAGCACTAAGGTTGTACATCTGCATTACTTACTAGCACTTCTAGGTGATCAGCCTATAGTACTATATGTTGATCAACATTCATCCATTAAATGTATTTACGCTTAAGTTTTGGCAAACTCGCGTGCCCATCGAATAATTGATGAAAAATTCTTTTGTTTGTTCATAAACAAACCTTACCTTCAAATCCGTACCAATTACTTGATATAGGATAGCATTAACATTTCTATATATAAAGATATGTAGACAAATCAATCTATATCTTACAAATAGACTAGGCGAGTTAAAACTGGCATTGACCCTTTCTTTAAAAATCAGTCATGCAATTCAGTACAATGAATCACATAAAACTTGACTAACTTGAAGGTTAGACAAGCGTTAAGAAAACTTGCCTTTCAGCGTCTTTAAATAACTTAATCGACTGTTCACAGCCTCTATAGAAACTACATGATATATTCACATAGCACACTATAATTAGCTGCCAAACAATTACTCACATTGTTTCTACTAACTTCTTTCTCTTCTATGTCTTAGTTAACTTTATTTCATTAATAAAGTCAATTCGACTTATTACCCTTCATCCCGGCTTATTAACAATCTTACGTTATTAACCGGACTCTATCATCATTGGTGAAGTACCAATGTTGTTTACCGATTATGGTTCATTAATAACACTTTGTGTTCTTCGTTCATAACTTAATAACATGCGTTCAATTCCTAAGTTCATTACCATATACACTAGTATATGTAACATAGGAATAGTCTTAGTACATTTATTAAGTATATAAACTCAACTTATGTAGGTCTCGGAACAACTGAAGTTCAAAACCTAGCTTCTCTAACAATACCTCCATCGATCATGGCCATGCAAGCGGATACTTAAGCCTAACACTCAGGTTGGCAAGGCCTAATCATGCGATGTTGAACCACAGTCCGTATTTGCAAGGCCGACATTCTTCATATGAGTGGTGTTGTGGCGCCACTCTCCAGTGGGTATTGACACTGTACTAGCGCACTGCGATGATCTTTGTACTTTAAGCTTTGTCAGCCGTACGGCCAAACCTCAAAGACTAGAAAATTCAATGATAAAATTTTTGGTGAGTTTCCCGGATTCATAACTTCTTCGTTATAAGTCCGATTTGGTCCGTTCAAAAGCCTACAACTCATTAATTAAATACTCTACACATTCATATAAGAATTCTACAATTTTGAATCCGTTAAATCAAAATTCACTATTAAGTTCATTTTCGAGCGTTCGTTAAACATTAATGAGCATTCAATACTCGTTTTCTTCATTTTAAGTCGGAATCCGACAATTCTTGAGTCCACGACTCTTAAATACCCTATCTCACGTGTTGACATTGAAAACCAACATTTTTAAGTCTAATGGCAACTTTTAACTACAAATCCAAAATTTCTACGTTTTTGACATTTAACGTCTAATTACGTAAAATTCACCATAACTTCATTACTAGTGTTCTATAATCCAAATCACATGGAATACTCCATTGATTTCATATCTACATCCTAACCAAGCAAGATGCACATATAATAGTATTGATGGAGTTTAATTGTTCATCAACAATCAACCTCAACAATCAATATTTTTATGGTTTAAAACTTACGTCAACCCTTACGATTTTTATGTCTTCATGACTTATAAAGATTTCACATATATTACAAGTCATCCTTATTCCTCCATAAGAGGCATACACCACCCATTTATGATTCTTCATACTCAAAGAAATCAAAAGAGATGGAACTATTATTAAGGAATATTACCTTAATGAATCTTGGTGTTCTTGAAAGAAACTCTAAGGAAAAGCTTCAAAGTGGTAAGTTTGATTGAGTCTAGCTTCTTCTCTCTCTCAAAATATGTTGGTTGCTCTATAAAAAATCACAAAATGACCAACATTTGTCTTCTATTTATAGGCAATTGAAATGGAGGGCAAGAAGGTCATTTCTCCCACCTCCTTACTATTCACTACTTTATCTCCAAGTAAAATACTTGGTGATCAAGTAGATTTCTTAGCTTGCACACCAAGTGGCCGGCCCACCATGCCCATGGGTCATCCCCATGGGTTTTACCCATTCGGTGACCTACCGGTTCGATCCACGGTTTGGTTTATTGGATCGGGCTTAATTAACGCTAGCATTGGGCTTTAATTTGGGCTTAACCACTTAATTCATTGGGCTTACATACTTAATTGCTTGGACTTGGCATAATCCAAATATAATTGGATCATTCTAAGTCTTAACCTTAATTCCATAATACCAATTGTATTCTACACGTATAATTCATGTATTCCTTCCGTATAATACTCTTACGATAATAATATTGTAATTATATTAACTCTTTGTATTATACATAGATACTAAATAGTATCATACTTGTATAACACACACTTATCAATATCGCAATTCTTTCTACGCGTCTCATTTCCTTCTCGAAAATCATTCTACTCAACCCTTAGGTTTTAAGTCCGTAGGCGAAAACTTCGTTTGCCATAAATGAAATATTATTAGATATTCCATCTCGTCTTCATATTCTATCATTATGCATTTCTCGGAATTTCAACCCTAATTACCAAGCAGAAATGGATGAATAGTGTTTTTACAGTAATTTCTCGGAAAACATTTATTTTCGTCTTGGATTCAAAACAATTAATTCTAGCACGTAGCTAGATTACTAACCACATTTTCACATTCTAGGTCATAGAACGACCTTCATATAGCTTACGCACAAAATAAATCAATTAAATTTATTTAATTCACATAATCAAATAAAAATTTAATTATCATAAAAATCCGATTTTCTCGGGCGTTATAGGTGTTGAGATGAACATGACCAACTGGTGATACAAATAAATATCTTTGGCCCATAGTGAAAAGATGAATATTTGATTCAAGATGTATATTTATTGATGTTACAGGGATAAAATATTGTTGATGGACTTTTAAATTCATAAATGATAGTAGATTTCATTCTCTACTTAATTCCTCTAATGAATTGTTGTTTTTGTTGCAGTTGTTGATCTAAAACTTGTTGTCTATTATATTCTATCAGATTTTTCCCTATTGAGGTCTAAGGAAAATTTGTTGTACATTATTTTAGTCATAATATTCTTTACTGGGCTAGTTGAGCTCACCCTTTTTCTTTTTGTTCCATTTTTCTTCTCAAGAAGCGAGAATATAGCAGGAACCAGTCGGGGTATAGAGTGATGGTCCTAGACAGTTGTTTTAGCAGTCCTCACTATTTTAATAAAATAGTGTATCAATAATTGTATTGGGGACTTATCTGAGTGTGGATATTGTCTAGAAGACAATATTTGTATTTAAATTCACAATTTATGTGTTGTCGCATTTTGCGCGACAATTGTACTAATGAAGTTGTAGTTGTTTTTGTACCATGTATTTGGCGACTCATAATGGGTGGTGTATACCTATTTTGGGGGCGTCACAGTTAAGCACTAGAAACTCGCACCGCAGCATGAGCAATATCTAGGAGGGTGGCTCTGCGACGCTAGTGACGCCGCAGCGCGAGGGTTGTGAAGGGAACCGGCCCCGCAGCGCCGGTGCAGGGCAAGGCCCAGTGATGAGCTTTTAACTGCTCAAATCTTGGGGAAGTGTAACAAAAACTAATGAACGTGTAGTTCATGAATGGTAAAACTTAATCAAGTGTTTTAAACCTTTAGTAAAGGTTAAACGGAAAGATTAAATGAGATTAAAAGACAAAGAACGTAAACGAAACACAGTTGCGATGAACGACCGGTCTTAACATACACTGAATGGTATGGCTTAGACATTAAGAATGAGTAATGAACGTGGGGTTCATGTAATGGATAAAAAAAGTATTAAGTTAAGATATGAATTATCAAGAAAGCCGTAACGAATGGTAATAATATTAATGAAAGCCGGATGTGAGTCGGATAAGGAATGAATCCTGAGGTATGGCATTTAGTTGCCAGAAAGTCATAAGAAATAAGAAATTGACTTAATGAATGTTATAGTTTAATGGTTCAGATAAGTTAAGATAAGTTTAGGTTATGGTACAATTATAACCTTTATGATTGACATATGGGAGCTGGGTTAAACAATTCCTTCAGAGAGCGAAGGTATATACAAAACTGGCAACCGATCTAACTCAATGTGATGACAGTGTATATGAGACAGGACCTTGTTTATTGGTTGTTTGTGGGAAACCACTCAGAGTACCATATGGACTAATAGTAGAGACACGATGTGTATTGAGTCCTAGAAGAGTTATAAGAAAAGATATGAATGAAAATCATCAAAGATGATGAACGTATTGAATAAGACATCTCCGTATGTCATGAAGCCGTAAACCGGTAATGAAAGTTGGTCGCATAAACTTAGTTTGCAAGAACGCGAACCCTAAGAAGTAAAGTTAAGTAAACCAATGCGTAAGTCAAGTATATGACTAATTGGTGTATGTGTTATTTCCTTATGTGTTTTATAAGGATTGGAATGAGCAGTTCAGCATAAGTTGTAGTTGTGCGTACGAAAAGTTTCCTAACTTCATTCATATTCTAAATGAATGTTAGTTTCTTAAACTTCTCAGATGTTGAACTTTAGAAGTTTTGTCTATGTGTGAATGTGTGATATTTGTATAAGGTGGTAGAACGTATGAGGCCTTGTGCCATAATTTGAAACCTTCGGTGTTTCTATGAGATGAATTGTTCAGTGATTGAACTGTTCAATAAGAGAATGTTCTATTTATACACGAACCGTTATTGTTAAGTTTGTGCTATTGATTCTAGCCAGACATGATGTGTATGAAAAAGGTAGAAGAATGAAAGTATTTCAAAGTGAATGTGACTAATGTTTTAAAATGATAGGAATCGAGATTATTCCTATTATTCAAGCTTCTTCATAACCTTTGTTCGGTTATCGAAGTTCTAAAGAAATGTTTGAATTCTTGAAGTTGTTTGTTCTGCTATGACTTGTTGAGCAATTGAATGCTCACACTTGCTTTAAATGAAAAATATTTTCAGCGTACGATGTTAGAAGAACTTAAGGATCCCGTAAAGATCAAGTTGGCCAGTGTCCAGATGAAGTGCCATTTAGTTTATGAATGTGCGTGAAGATCAAGCGAAGACTTGTAATATAGAATAGTTTAATTAAGCTTTAGACTAGTTTAATGAACTGTTATATATCCTTGGTGGCGGATGAAAGTCACTCGTGTAAGATGTAAAGAATAATGTAATTATCATTATTTGTAATGAACGAGGTTATAAGGTATTAGAACCTGGGAATTGAGAATGTATGTTATTATATTTCAGTATATAATGATGTATGTTTGGAAAGAAGTGGGATCGTGACGTACAGAATACAGGTGTGAAGATAGATCAGATTTTGGGGTGTTACACTAAACACACATAATATCTAACACACACAGATCTAGAGGCCCTGATATATGGCTGTTAGACCTTAAAATTAGGGTTCTTGATCAGTTTCTAAAAACTCATTTTCTTGCATCTAGATGTTATGGATCTATGATGTAACATCATAGATCACTAAATAACATCCTATTACACACTTCTAAACAGCAAATAACATTGATTAACATGAATCACAAGGATTTAGAAAATTTAGGGTTTATACCTCTTTCATGCTTAACACTTGAATCTAATCTTTGATTTTTGTTCTTGGGATGTTAAGGATCATACTAGTGACTGATTCACTTAAGAATTTCGTGGGTCTAGAGAGAGAAGGGCTTGGTTGGGTGTAAGGATACAAAGGAGCTTTGTTTTTGGAATTTTCTCTCTTTAATCACCCTATATTTGATACATTAAATCTATAAGTGGTAAGATGGAAATGTTGAAAGTAGTATGCACACAAGCCAATCATGTTTGATGATAAAGCATATACTTTGTAACAATCTTATTCATTTATTAATAAAAGTATTAATTTATTAAAGGCTTTTAATTATCTACATGATCTTTGTTTTTATAATATGTGATAAACTCATAGTTTTAAGCAATGCTTTTAGAATAATGATGATGATCATTCTAATGAGATCTAAATTCTTTGAAAGCTTAAAACTAAAATAGTTCCCAATCGTTGGATTACTAAATTGGGATTAGTGAATCCGGATAGATTGGTTACATACGTTGCTTTGCTTTCATTGGATGAGGATGATTGATCTCATGATCATTTGTGTGGAGACACTAAAGCAAGTATGTAGGTGCTTATTGGAGAATAAGTTCACTTTGAACGTGGCTCGCTAAGGAATACCTAATGGAGTTTTACTTGCACATCAATAGGAATTTCGTAGTGATAGTAGTACAAGTAATCCTTAGACTTGAGATCATCATAGTATCTTGTGTATGATGAGTTATACTTTCACTTATTCCTTAAGACCCTTAGGGTATATCAAAGGTATGCTTGGGTATAATAAGTTGTACATGGAGATAATGTATGATCAATAAAGAATCTACCACTTCTATTAAAAGAAGAGAATTGTCTATGTGATTCGATAAATGACAACCCAATGAGTCCTTGGCGAAAGCGAATGAAATTAGAAAAGAGTTTCTAATTTGCATTATTTGGAGTTGTGCATTTAAGAGTCGAAATACATATAATTAAATAAAATAAGACTTGTGAAATTCCATGTCTTATATTTAATTGGGACATTGTATGGTGGAAGGATTGAATTGTACGGTAACTATTTACTCAAAGGTTCTTTTATGATTAATGTTGAAATCTATATTATCCGAAAAGTCGTTGATCGCTAGGAGGCTTATCCTATTGTAGAATAAATATTATTTATTTAAATAAATTAATTGTTTAATTTATTTATTTAAATAAGATTAGAATTGTTCTAATTAATTTATTCACAACCTAGGTTTAATATGGAGAACCTAAAGGGTCACACCATAAAAGGAAGAATAATTATTTAAGAAGTTAATGGCATAAACGTAATAATATGTTATGTATATTTAATTTAATCTATGGTGATAGAATAAATTAAATAGCTTAATATTATTATTTAATATTTTAGAAATATTAAATATAAATTAATAAGAGGAGTCTTATTAATATTATTACAATTATTATTATTATTTTAATTTCTAAAAGAGTTTAGAAATTAATTTAATATAAGTACTCTCATTTATTCCTAATTGGATTAGGAAGGAAAATTAGTTAAAGGAGTTTAATTAATTATCCCTAATAAGATTAGGGAGCCCCTTTAATTTAAAGGGTTTAATTAAATAATACCTTATTTTTAATAGGGTTACTTGATATCTTTATAAGAGGAGTCTTATATCAGATATCAAGGCTACGCAATTCCAAAAAGTTGGAGAGTACGTTCTTTTCTATAGAGATAGAAAAACTAGGGTTTAGCCAACCACCCATCTTCTTGAATCCTTCTTCTTCCTTGGTGGATCACCTCTAGAGGCCAAACACTTGGATGGCTAACGTTGATCAAAGGAAGGAACCAAACCCGGTGAATTCAAGTTGAACGCGAAACGGATTGGAGGTGAACTTGTACCTGAGGAAGCTCGATCTTCAAGGGTATGATTCTTATTCGTTATCTTTTTCATTTAATTAATAATTTTGCATAAAGGGAGATCCGGGTATATGGTTTGTAAAATTTTAAACTCTGATTTTTACACGTTTTCGCTTATTTTTGCAATTTGATTGCGTTCTTGAATATTACAAACCTAACAAATGTAAGGATGATTTTGCTGAGATTTAGAGCACATGTGATATCTTAGTTGGTGAACCACCTAATATCATGGCTAGATTTACACTCCATCTCATTAAAGAAATATAATAAGGGTATTTTGGACACTTTGCTCTTAATTTTAATAGCAATCTTGTATTCTTATCCAACCCTTAGGTTTCAACCCTTATGGTTTAACCCTGAGGTTTTGCAAAAAAATAAATTTTTTAGGATTTTCTAATTAGGGTTTAACTAGAAAATTAAACTTTCTAATTTAGAAATTATGGTTTCCTAATTAAATTAGTGTTTGGAAATTAGGTTTAAGGTTTTCTAATTAACATTAACTTTCTAAATTAACATTTAAGTTTTACCTAATTAAACATTAGGGTTTCAGACTTAGAAATTAGGGTTTTCTAACTAATCTATAGGGTTTCCCTAATTAAATTTATAATCAATAATATATAAGCCTTTTTACTTATCCTTTGAGCTCCCAAATTAGGGTTTTGATATTCTGAATTAGGGTTTTAAATTCCCAAAACTGAAATTAGGGTATCCAAAACCAGTATTAGGGTTTTTTATAAATCGTTAGAGTTTTCTAACTGTACATTGATGTTCTTAATATATCCTTAGGGTTTGTCACTAATATAATTTACCTAATCAACCTTTAACCCTTAACCACATACTGTACACATATATGATCATATACACAGAACATACACACTTATACACTTAACATTGTAAGTCTTCACCAAAAAATTTTAAATCCACAAAAATCCTTCACAAAAATGTCAAATCCATACACTTATTTTCTGTCTAGATCTATTATTTAACCTTTATTCAATCTTTTAAGATTTAATTAAATTGTCTAAATTCTCGGGTTGTCACATTCACCCCTTCTTCTAAGAATTTCGTCCCCAAAATTCACCTTACACCTTTCATACTCATCATCACATGATACCCAAAACATCACTCACAAGAGTTAAATTTTTTTCAAATTATGATGAGGAGTAATATAGACTACGAACTCTCATTTTTAAGAAGGTTTATGCAAAAATTCATCTGCAAACCGTCATGACTTACGGACACAGAGGGTGATTAGCCCAATATGCCCTGTACTGATCAAATACTGTTAGTCGGAATAATTTTTACTATTCCTCTTATCCGCCTTGGGCGCACAAAAGTTTTCCCAAATTTTGGGATGCTTACCTCAGTCTTATTGGGTTCCGCAACAAAATAATTCAGTTCGAGAAAATTTTCAAAGAACGCTTAGAATTTTCATAAAAATTGGTCTAGCTGAATCAAATAGCTTAGACTCATACCAATAATTCAATTTCAATCGAAATATTTATGTATAGCCAAACCCCGTTGGCAATTAATTATTTTTGAAAATAGTTTAAAAATGACGTCATGATATCGTACTGTATTAACTACCCTTTTGAGGATTCCGTCATTGAGTGACTTTGTCATAACACATCATACAATAGTGGGACAATGA
Organism: Panax quinquefolius; assembly: GCA_020205615.1. NCBI lineage: Eukaryota > Viridiplantae > Streptophyta > Magnoliopsida > Apiales > Araliaceae > Panax > Panax quinquefolius. The sequence goes on along the minus strand of CM035152.1, from coordinate 74,250,530 downwards.
TTTTTCAATCGAATTCAACACTAAGTATTCCTGTATTTATAACTCCATCATTTTTTATCATCTGTGTACCAGGTTACATGATATATTAATGATAAATAAAATACATTTTGATATTTCAAATCATTGTAGTTTAGCCGAAACAATTAGCATAGACTATCCTTTAAACAACTTAAAAACCTTTGCAAATCAGTTTTATCATCTGAATAGGTAACGATGTGTCAGTGTCCCGAAGTCCACACATACACAATGGTCACCAAGAGTTGAGAATAAAAAATCATTTTTAAAAGGCACATAGTGCGTATTTAGCTTGACGTTAAAGATTTCGAAGTCTAGCATAGCTACAAGATTCGGAAAACCAATGCTTCCATTAATGATCCATTGCTTAATCAGTCTATCTATTCCTATCCTCCTTAATTCTCCATTCATACATAGCTATACCCAGTTCGTCAGACTTACCACACATTATGAGTTCAGGAACTTGCCATAATCATATGAGTTTAAGAACTTATCCTAGTCAGACCATAAACATCCATTCGCTGAGGTGTTCAAAAATATACCATACAATTATGAGTCATGAACTTACCATAAGTGTGAGTTTTAAAAACTCGCACCTAACCTTATATTCTCTAACTATATTCTACCTATCTGTTATACACATAAGAAAAAAATCACCTTCTCAACATGTATATAACAAATAGCGCGACAAGAACATTTCAATGATTATCAATACCAAAAACTAAGTGGTCATCGAACCAAACTCAGCCACTAATCAATATAGGAAGCTAAGCAAAAAATTCACCGCCCATACAAAGAATTGTTTAACTTAACCACTATATCGAATAGGAAGCTAAGTGGTTCTAAAACCAAGTACAAATTCCCCGCCCATACAAAGAATAATACAACTCAGCTGCTGATATGAGTCTTCAATTGAAATCCCACCTAATCCTAGCTACATACATACTCCATACGAATTTTGTTCAATTCGTATTGCATCACCCCCAACCATTTTTTTGAGTTGGCATAGTACTAATTCATAGTACAACTAAAACACAACAATTTTGCTGTAACATTTTCAATTATTCAATTGATCCTCCTCCTTCCTTGACCTTATCAGATCATAGGGTGATCTCATCGCATATATTATGATTCATTTCTATGTTCTGATCGTTTAGTTTTATGATCTTCTATCCATGTACTTTTAGTCTTTTAGACTCTATCTATTCATTAATGTTGTTCACCTTTATAATCAGAGTTAGGGAACTCTGTATCTTTATAACTCGCCGAGATTTATCTTTAAATCTTATTAACTCACTAACTCTATTTGAGTTAGTTTTTATCCTTATCACTGCGGTTATTTGCCTAAGATAATCCTACCTAAGGTTCATAACCTATAGCTCTGATACCAACTGTAGCATCCCCAGATCATGGTCTCAATCACCATGAATCTGGTATACTAATTCTATAACTATTGCGGAAGTTATAAATATATTTTATTTCTACATTAAACTTTACACATTATCCCCAAGGTCAATAACCTTAACATATTACATGAATTCAATATCCTATCTGATATACAATATCATTATCATACAATACTGTTAAAAATTTTAGCTGCACATATAATCCATGGCTGGATTTATCTTTTCCTTTGTCGATATTCGACGTATTCGTATTATTCTGTAATGTTTATCATGATATAGCAAGGGTAAGCAATAAGTTTGCCCAGCAAGTTTAAGTTCAATAACGGATATATCATGATTAAAAGAATTGAATAATAAGCTGGCTAACGTTCAACAATATAACAATTGTGAACTAGCTTGAATCAAGTTACATAACTGAACGATTAGGACAATAAGAATGAATGGTCAATAATGAACATAGACAAATCAACTGGAGCAGATGGTAATGAAGGTGATCAGCCTTTCATACCTGATGAACACATGCAACATGCACAAAGTGCGAATAAATAAATTTTAGACGTGATATAATCAGCAATGATTAAACACTAGCATACTTAAAAGAACAACTCGAGTTCAAGTTAGAGAACTTGCCTTTATCGCCGATAAGAATATTATAACTAAGATAATGCAGAATATATTATCATTAGTCTTCAACAATGTTAAACTGATAAAATACAATAGACATCAAGTTTAACTTCAGCGGAATAAGCAATCCATTAGAAGAGTCAAGTAGAGCATGATATCTACTATCTTCTATGATTTAAAATGTTTTCATCAATTTTTATCGCTGAGACTCAGCATAATAAATAAACCACATCATCTAACTATCCCTGCACTACGGGCCAAGGATATTCATTAAATCATCAATGGTCATGACTATACCGAATAATCCATGATCATAATCATACCAAAAACTATCCATCAATACACTACAGGCCACTGAGGACTTTTACCACATCATTTATAACATTGCAGGTCATGATTATACCGAATGATCCCTGGTCATAATCATACCGAGTCCATCTATGTACGTAAGCCAAAGATGAATTTCATCACAATATAAGCATAAGGATGATGACAATGACATAATAATTCAATAAAACAAGTTTAAGAATAAATTTTAAAGATTTATAAATTAATTTATCTAGGAACCAATAACGTCCAAATAGTCAACATGATACTGCTTTGTGGAGTAAAATTCAAGAATGCTCAGAAGAATATTTCCATGAAAAGATATTGGATGAAGCGCAAATATCCAGGATATTCTACTAATTTCATGGAGTATAGAAGTCAAAATTTTAACCAACTGAGTATAATAGAATATATAAAACTGCAAATGGATTTTTGCCCGCCATGCGGTAATCCACGTAGACAGATCATTTCCATAATTTAATAAGGATTGACTACGAAGGATCATTCACCATGAATGTGGTAATCCACATAGACAGGTTATTCCAACAAAATAATAAAGAATGGAATAATAGAAGAATTCACCAGGCATGCGATAGACCTCACAGACAGGTTATTCCCAATAGAATAATAAAGAATGGAACCAGGTCATGCGTAATCCGCAGAGACAGGATATTGCAACAGAATAATAAAGAATGGAATAACAACATAATTCACCATGCATGCGATAGATCATACGATAAAGTTATTCCAATGTAATAATAAAGAATGGAATAACAGAAGAATTTCACCATGTATGCGGTACTTCGCATAGACAGGTTATTTCAACATAATAATAAAGAATGGAATAACAACAGAATTCACCATGCATGCGATAGATCGCACAGAAAGGTTATTCGAACAGAATAATAAAGAATGGAATAATAGAAGAATTTCACCATGTATGCGGTACTTGATGGCGAGTTATTCCAACATAATAATGAAGAATGGAATAACAACCCTTATGAGTATTGAAAGAAAATAACTCTCTTCATGAATACGAAAGAATAATACCCCTTACCTTAGAAGAAACTGGATATTAGAATAGTGAGGTAGCAAACTTCTCTTCTTCTTTCTCTCTATAATTTCTCTCTATAATAATTGCTCTAAAGCTTTATTGAATTGGTGAGAAATGAAGGAAGAATGAGCTTCTATTTATAGGAAAATATAGTTTCGATAATTGCACGTTTTGGGGCTCGAAATATTACAGTACAATACCTTCAAATTTTCTTTAATTTTTAATTTTTAATTTAGTCCTGCAAGTATTATCAAACTTGCACCCCCTCCCCTAATAGTAAATAATGTGAATCAATAGTAAATCATGTGAATCAATAGTTCTAGACCTGTGAAAATACGAAATACAATATAGTACCTCCATCTATACCTCTATTTTTAACTTAGTCATGCAAGTATTATCAATCTTGCACCAACTCCCCTAATAGTACAAGAATGTGAATCAATAGTACACACATGTGAACAAATAGTTATAATCATGTGAATTAATAGCAATTAATTACTCATTTATCCGATTAATTACGTGATAACTTCTAGACATCAATTATTATCGAAATAAATGTCGATTTCCACTAACACTAATAATCCCAACACAATGGAACTATCAATTTCATCTTTAATCAACACGTTTTATTCATCATTAATATTATAATTCACAATATTTAACAACTAGGTCGTTCCCGAAAGAGGGGGCTTTCCGATAATGATTTCTCCTTATTGGCGCACAATTAAATGACCAAACCTCTCTTTGAACGAACTTCTAGACATTATCAATATTGCAAATAATAATATGAATAACTTTGCCATCTCAATTATTGATTTAATAATATAACATATTATACAGATGATACTGTGACAATAATTGAATCAATAATATGAGAGATATGATGTAGCAATTATTGTAGCAATAATTGAGTATAACTGAGTGACTTCTTACGTAAGCATCAATAATCAATACCGGTGTAAGCTACTACGCAACCAATGCGTACATCGCATTTTTTACTACTAGGGTAGTTCAACGGTTTTAACGGTGACACACTTTCGTCAAGTTATTTTTAATAAAATATAATTACATGCTTTTCTTACTACTGACAATTCTTCCGTTAGGGGTCCACTAATGATTGTATCGTCGCATTTAATATTCAACGTTAAAACGAATATTCCCCGAACAATCGAATATTATATAACCACTTTCTTACTTTGCAAAATTTATAAATATTACCCATAACTATAACATTATATCAAATCCACACCATAATATTCAAAAATAAATATTTCGAGAAATTTAAATCTTTATTCATAAAATCTGCGGTCTCACAACTGCTACGCAATCTATTTAGCTTTATCCAAAGAACCTAATATTGATAATATAGGTCTCACAAGTTAGAATAATATCATCACAGTTAATACTGTTAATTACAGTTATAAAATAACCTAAACACATTACCACATAATCCTAACAGTCTATAAAACACATAAAACCTAATCTCAAGTCAAATTATTTCAGTCTGAGTTGAGTTCGGTACTATTTCAACATCTCGATTGCCTAATCAGAAAATTATCGAGCCTAATTCTAATATAACTCTACCTAAACTGCTTCAAAATTATCTTAAATAATTTATTAATCAGTCAAAATATTTTTCATAAGCTCGTAAAGATTTTCAAGTAATTATTATCATTTAAAATGACTTTTCAATCATTAATATCATATTTATATGATTTAATATTATTATTATTAATATTTATTTAATTTCAAATATTAATGAAATACTTAACATAATATTATTAAATCATTTATAATATCTCAAAGTATTTTTAATACATTATTATTGCTTTTAAATTATTTTAAAAGTATTTAAAACCATTATTAAATAACGCCATTAATATTAAAATATTACTATATTTAATGTCAAAATATCAAAAGTTATATTTTATAACTAAAAATATTTTTATAACCCTTAAATTATTTTTTATGATTTTAAAATATTAAAACTAATTTTACATAACTTATTGAATACATTTATTAAATAAATTAATTATCATTATTATTAATAAAATTCATCACAAAATATTAAAATTAAAGTCATTTAAAATAACTTAAAATATTTTCTAACACTTTAATATATTTTCAAAAGATTTTTAAAGTATTAAAATCATTTTAAATAATTTATTTAATATAATTATTAAATAAATTAAATATCATTAATATTTAAAAATACTAAAATATTAATGAAATATATTCCAAATTATTAAAAATCCATTTTTAGGCTTTAAAATCATTTTAAAAAATTAATTATGAATTTTTCATAATTAAAAATCATTTTTCTCTAATTATTTAATAAAAATAATTAATATATATATATATATATATAAACTGTCGCTAAAGGTGGCTATAGCGACAAAACTGTCGCTATAGGTGTTCTTGAGCAACCAAGAACATTCATACATTGTTATCCGATTGCCATATTTGACCACATGTAGATCCTTGATTTTAGTGTTTTCTGGGCTGCTAAAGTGTTAGACATGTAGTATTGATGTAATAATACATATCCCAACTAAGTTCATGGTCAACCTAGAACAAATTAGAGAGATATAAGCTCTCCAAGTTCATGTCAGAGCTGTTCTTCATTTCAGGGTTACCTAGAAATGAAGAACAGTTGCAAGGTACCTACTTTGGATCCTTATAGCTTACATTCTGGGTCTACTCAATGTGATATAAGAGTTCAGTCTTGTAGTAGAGATGTCAGGGTACAATTATCATACACTTTTATAGCATTTTATCATCATATATGAGAGATCTAAGCCGATCAAACCATGTCAGAACAGTTGTTCTTGAGTTTTCTGGGTTTTCCAAAAAACTCATTCGGGCAGTTGGTCAACCCATGTTTGACCATGATTATCTTTGATTCTATATAATATCTAAGTGTTCTAGTGACATGGATTGATAATCCATATGTCAGTCTACACAACCATAACACTAACATGACCTAACTTATGAACAACAGGATGATTCAAGCCCTGCAAAACGTTATCAAACAATCTGGAAAATTTATGGGTTGCCCAGAAATAGTTTCCATGGTTGGTCAACCATGTTTGGCCACTTATAACTTGAGATCTAGACATAGTATGGACTTGATTACACTTCCAGTCTACTCTCCTCATGGCAAAGAACAAGTCTATAACACTAAACACATATAACATCTAACACATATAGATCTAGGTTGATAGTGATTGTTGCTCACCTCGAGGGCTTTAAAACTAACAGGCTCAACTCCTTTATTGAGACTGATGAGAGGCATATCACATTAGACATGGACAGGATATTCTGGTTTAGCATTAACAGTGACCAGATTACCGTTGATGATATATTTGACATGTTGATGAAGAGTAGATGGAATGGCTCCTGCGATATGGATCCAAGGCCTTCCCAATAGCAAATTATATCATGTGGTGATGTTGAGCACTTGAAAGTATATGTAAAAGGTATGTGGACCGATCTCCACTAGCAGTTGAATTTCTCCTACAACATTCCGTTGAGATCCATCAAAGGCTCTTATGACTATGTCGCTGCTTCGAATCCAGTTGGGATTGATCTTCATCCTTTCCAATGTGGTATAAGGGCATATGTTCAAGGAAGATCTTCCATCTATTAACACACCTCTGACCACATATCTGGAATGCATCACTGCTATATGCAATGGCTTGCAATGACCCATCCCTTCGGGGGGTATGTCATCATCAGTGAAAGATATCACATTGCTGTTGAAAATGTGATCCACCATATAATGAAACTTTTTAGTGTCTACCATCTTTGGCAGGTGGGCTTCTTCCACTACTTTCTCCTCAGGCACTTTTTCCTTTGATTTGATGACTGGCCTCATCACTCGCTGAGGTAGATACAGCGAGTTTTCTTTTGAAACCACAACAGTTTGATTTGAAGTTGATCCCTCAACATCCCTATAGTTCCATGGGACTTTTTTCAGGCTGCTAATAGGATACTACAGTCTGAATGGCAATACCAGTGGTTCTAGTGCAGCCACCTTCAAAGGGTTTTTCACTCCTTTGAGCTTCATTGCTTGAATTGTAATAGGTGTTGCAGACAAGTCTCCTTCAGAGGATATGACTGCTATGACTTCCCTCCATCTCTGAGTTCCTTGAGGAAATATCTTCCCATCCTCAGGTAATACAGTGTTATTGTCTGCCATTTGCAGGTCAGCGCTTTCAATCATATTTTAGATGAGATGATGAAGTGCCCAATAGCTTTCAGTGCTATGACCACGAGTATTGGAGTGGTATTAAAAGACCCCGGTAGCATCAAATCTCTTTGAACGTGGATTGATTGGGGTTAGTAGTGTTGTGATCTTCCCTTCGTTAATCAACATCTGCAAAATTTCTTCCATTGGTTGACCCAAAACGGTGAACTCCCTTTGGTTTTCATAGTCCTAATGAGTCTGGGATATTGCTTTTGTTGCAAGTTTTTCTTCTAAGGTTTCATTCTCTTGGGCTTGTTGTTGATTCTTTATGATAAGGGAGAGGAGACTTGCATGCTCCTGACTGAGCAATTGGCGTGTAACTTGGTGATGATGTATCACCAGTTCTACAAGTTGATTAACTCGTTCACTGATAGACTTCATTTCCCGTTTTATAATAAACTGGAATTCTAAATAATCTCATTTATTTGAATTGTCTTTGATGGTTTGGGGAGAACAACCCATATATCTGAGGTAATTGGAACTTTCTCCACTCCCTCTATTGATCATGTTGACATTCTCTTCCTTGTGTTGAGGGAGAGGGTTATCTTGGATATGTGGTTGTTCTAGCTTTGTTACCACAATTTCACCACTGTCTATCAAATCCTTGATTTTGTGTTTGAGGGCCCAATAATCTTGGATGTCGTGACCCAGAGCTCCAGAATGGTAATCACATTTCTTGTTTGTATTAAAATTCTTTCCACTTGTATTGGTTGGTGGAAGGAGCTGGACAATTTTCTTCTGCGCTATCAGAAGCTTGAATATGTTTTCCAATGAGTCTCCTAAGGGTGTGAAAACTCTTGGACGTCTGACTTCTCCACCTTTTTGCAATGGAGGGTTTGACGATTGTTCTTGAAAAGGGGAGTAGTTTCTCCTTTGAATGGGTAAGTTTTGATTACCTCTCTGAGTTTGTCCTTGTAACACCGAGGAGACATCTTCTTCTTTCTTCTTATGGACCCTCCAGGGGGTATTCCCATAATTTCCAGCTTGAATGTTCTCAGCCACAACTTTTAAAGCAGGCAGGTCTTGAATCTTCCTAGATTTTAACCCCATCTCAGTCAATTACCCGTGTTTGATCATTTTTGAGAATAGTTTTCCTATGCCAGCTAAGACCCTCTCATAAAATGGAGCTTCTTGTATGTTAATGAAAGTCATTATCATCTCAGTTTTTGTCATGGATGGGATTACGTAAGCAACCAAACGCCTCCATCTTTGGGCATAATCTCTAAATAACTCTGTGCTTTGTTTTTTGACCTTGGTGATTTGATATCTGTTTGGAGCCATTTGTGTTTGGAAACTGTATTGGTTTAGAAAAGCATGGGCTAGTTCCTCCCAACTATGGATTTTGGAGTTGTCCAATCTGGCATACCATGCTCTGGCTTCTCCAGTTAGACTCTTTTGAAATAAATGCATTCTCAATTTTTCTTCCTCGGCATAGGATCCAAGTTCTCCAATGAACACTTTAAGTGAGTGTAAGGATCTCCAAATCCGTCATATTTCTCAAAATTGGGAGTCTTGAACTTGGCTGGATAATGTACCCCTGGAAAGATACAAAGGTCTGACTAAGTCACGCTTCCATGCGTTCCTGTCCCTTTGATTGACCGGATGGTTTCTTCTATTTATTGGACTTTCTTCTGAATATCACCAATTTCTTAATCTTCTTTAGGATGGGTGTTTTCAGGGGTTTTGTTGGATTTTTTTAATTTGGGACTCATGTATCTGAACTTCTTTGTTAGTACCCTGGATTCCTCCTGTTTGAATTAGTATTTGTGGACCCTGAGTTTTCTTGTTTAACTCTTTTAGAAATACAGCCAATTCTGCTATCAGATTTCTTAGTCCCTCAAACTCCTCTCCGAAAATAGGAGTAGGTTCAGGATGGGCACTTGTAGCCATGTCTAGAGGTTGGCTTAGTGCCTTTTCGGACTTTAAACGAGTGACGGGACCAATTGTTTCCCCCTACAAAAAGACTATGTAGTTTAGTCTGGATAAACATAAAGAGGTTGCATGCTATGTAATGTCTCTGATTAAGGAGTTTTTTGAATGTTCTCCTGCAAAACAGATGTTAGTTGTTTTGATGATAGGATAGCATAACAGGTTTTGATAGGGAAAGGAATGCATATTTACATCTCCCTTTACATTGGGATTTATATGGAATTTAATTTACATATAATTTACATTGAATTGAAAGGGAAAGGCAAGAAGATACTTCCCTTCGCGTTTGGTGTCGACATCGGGATTTTTAGTTGTCCCTTTTCATTACTTGTTCTTTGGTGTTCTTATTTTTATGTGAGATTTGTTTGAAAAAATAAGTGAAAAAGGTCTGACATGTGTAATGTCGACGATTTGACTTTAAGAGTCGCCAGTTGGTGTTTTTAACTAGTTGCACCAACGCAACCGAGAAAAGGTTTGCACATTGACCCAGTGATGTGACACTGCTAAACGGGTCTGTGAAACCAAGATTCATTTGGATTCGGGGGCTTGATTATGCGGAGGGAAGGTGTTAGGCACCCCCCGACATCCGTGTTGCCACGGTGACTGCCACTTTTCAAGAAACTATTATATGAATGTGTGTGTGTGTGTGGATCAATGTGTAATTATTTGAAAGTAGTGCGAGGCCTCATTAGCACCTATATACAAAGGGTTTGAATTTATAGAAAAATTTAGTTTTAAACAGAATATAGCAATGAAGTTTTGTAAAAGAGGTTTTTCAAACCCTGTGCTCAATAGAAATTGAGACCTTTTCATACTTCCATTTTATTGTTAAATGTTCGGCTTGTTTGCTTTTATTTTTGAGATGCGAGGCATCTTCGAGAAAATAATATACAGCAGTGTCGAACTCCTCATGGGCATGATAGCCATCTAAGGAAATTCGTACATTGTAAATAATGTACAAGCTGCTTACAGCTGAAAATGTCCATCACGGGAACCAAATCTAGATTCAGTAGACTGAATCTGTGATCACATGATTCCTAGGCTCACATAATACTGCAGTTTATATGAAAAGCAATAAGCAATTATATATATATAATATGTAAATATATATAAACAGACATGATCAACCACCACGAAGACACTCCATGGCGGATCAAAAATGTAAATATATAAAATCGGTAAATATATATATATGGACATGATCAACCACCACGAAGCAACTCCATGGGGGATCAAAAATGTAAATAAAGCAGTAAATGCGATCAACCACCACGAAGTAAACTCCAGGCGTGACTAAATGTAAATAAAGCAATAAATACAATCAACCGCCATGTTAAGTAAACTCCAAAGTGACTAAATGTAAATAAAGTAAAAGGCCTCAAGTAAACTCCAGTGCCCGATGAAATGTAAATATATATATATATATATATATATATACCGGATATAAAACCCAGGCTCATCGGATATGTCCAACAATAATTATATATATAAGTATATATCTATATATATGTAAAAGCAATAAACGCTCCGGATATAAAATCCGTGCTCATCGATATATATCCGATAACATATATATATATATATATATATATATATATATATATATATATATATAAGCAGGTAAATGCTCTAGATGTAAAATCTAAGCTCATCAGATAAAGTCTGACAATAGTTTATATATATATATATATATATATATATAAGCTTAGTAAACGCCCGCACATAAGTCCAGCTCAATCGAGGCATAACTCGCTAATGTTAGTCCATATATAAAATATATATATATATAAGTATATATATACAGTAATAATGAAAACCACGGACTAAAAGTCTCAAGATACGCACACAACACGACTCTCAATGTGTAGAATAAAGGTGTGTAAAGATGAAGAGAAAGTCTTTATAGAGTGTGAGAAGGCTTACAGTGGGCTGCCAATGCAGGCTTCTATGACTCTAAATGGATAAACACTCAGCTCCCGACGGTAAAAAGATAGCTATATGTGAGCTAACAGGTGTTTAAAATGAGGAAACACTCAATACGGGGTGTGTACAGAACAAATTTGACAAGGCTTCCTTGCCTTTTTTCTTTTTTTTAATGGCCACCCCAAGCTCTATATTTATAGATTTGGGAGTCAGCGGGTGTACTACCACGTGCAGATGCAGATGCACTGCTACGCTTAGGCTGCCTCTCGCTCATGGGTCCCGTTGTCTCAAGCACGCGTGCTTTCATACATCGTGATGTCTCGCCGAACTTGCAGAACTTCAATCTAAGCATCCAAACGAGGTATATAAGACCTTCTTCAGACCGCTTGTGTCGAGAGTTACACAATGACATGGGATTAGAGGTTGTAAGAAGTCAGGAAGAGGGGACCATGCCCATGGTCTTCAAGCTTCAAATTCTATCCGGTGTGCTGCCACGCATAATAGTCACTCAAGATTGGAACTCCTTGGTTCTTGTCGGACATTGTTGTATGTATGTATGTATGTATGAAGTGTTGAGATGACGCGCAGGTGTTGAGGTGGAAAGATGACAATTTGACTCCTCACCGGGGTTATCTCCAGTTTGAGTTGAAAGCAGACATTGCTCAGGGTTATATCTGAGATTGGACTGCTGCAAGTGTTTGAGAACCGCAAGGTCATCTGTAAGTGTGTCTGTCTTCCCGGTGTTAGCTCCGGGTATGAGGAATGAGTGCCTCGGCAGGAGGTCTGAGATTGAAGTTGATCGCATTTGAAATAAGCATTTCTAGGGTTATCGTCGAAACTGCAACAGCATTCCTTGGGGTTATCTCCAAGGATGAAACTTGGGGTTATCTCTGAGGTTGGAAATGATACTCCCGGTGTGTGTTCCGGTGTTGAGACTGAATTTCTGGTAGTATCCGGAATGGATGTGAGCTGTCTTCCAGGGTTATCTCCGAAAGACGAATCTGCCCTCCTACAATGTTAGTAACAGGTGTGCAAAAAATTTTAAGTGTCTACAGATGCCCCTCTTTATCATATTCATGCAATGCAAGGCATGAATATGATAAAGAATCCTAGACACTTGAAATGCAATAGATAACCATGATACTATTTGCAGCAACATGATGCAAATGTATGATGCGTGAATGATTGATTGTTGGTTCCCTGTTAATCCAATTGGGATGACAATCAGTGATGCCTTGGATATGCGATCCAAGTCTTCAAGGATGTTAACGTTGGGGCTATCACCAAAGTCGTGAATCCTAGACACAGACTTCTACTCCTTAGAGGTGCCTCTTGTGTGAAAGAGATCTGTGGGGAGAAAGCTTTCTCTGTTTGAGGATGTGTATAACATATCCCACCATCATGTCGGAGTTACTGCCAATAGTATGTATTTGTCAGGGTTGGCTGACCTTCGCTGATGTATGTATTACCGGATAGATCCCTGCTGGGTGCATTGTCAAGGTTGCTTGACTTTCATTGATGTGTGTATCAATGGTTGCATCGCGTTGTGACCCCCACCGAGGAGTATGTCAAGGCTGTTTGACCTTTGTTGACGTGTATATCAATAGTTTCATCGCGTTGTAACCCCCTCCGGGGATACGTAGACATGAATATGTTACTTCGATGGGTTTACTTGCCACCAGCTGAGATAACGTCAAGGTTGCTTGACCTTCATTGATGTGTATATCAATGGTTGAGAATACGCTGTAACCCCCGTTAGGGATACGTGGATGCTTGAATTTCTACGTTGTAATCCCCGCCGGGGATACGTCGTCAATTCATGACTTCGGCATTGTAACCCCCGCCAGGGATACGTAGACATGAATATGTTACTTCGATGGGTTTACTTGCCACCGACTGAGATAACGTCAAGGTTGCTTAACCTTCATTGATGTGTGTATCATTGGTTGAGAATGCACTGTAACCCCCGCCGGGGATACGTGGATGCTTGAATTTCTACGTTGTAACCCCTACTAGGGATACATCATCAAATCATGACTTCGGAATTGTAACCCCCGCCGGGGATACGTCATCAATTGGTGACTTCGGTATTGTAACCCCTGCCAGGGAGGTTTTCCGATTTGGGACCCAGGAGTTGACTCCTACTCTGGAGGAGTATGCACGGTTGACGATGCTGCCATTGGACAGACCTTGTGTGCACATGGTGATCAGGGACATGAGTAGGCAGTTCATGACCATCACCAGTTTGAGGCGTAGAGTGGTACATGATGAGATCACATCTGGCTACGTGATATCCCAGTGTTACTAAGGATAGTTATGCACGGCATTCCGAAGATTTTACCACGCCAGAGGATCATTGGCGTTTTGCCAGAGTGGATGTACTGTTACTGTGCGTACTGTCGTACGTCTACATGCCACGATTCATGGATGAGCTAAACATCGGCGTCATTATGGCAGTGAGAGCTCTTAGGGAGGGTCATACCATCATACCGATGATTATCATAGAGACTCTAAGGTCAGCTACATACTGCTACACTTATCCGGTAGGAATGTTCATAGGCAGCTCGGTCATGCTACATGTGTGGTTTATATCGCACTTGAGACCGATTGGCACATTTAGACGGCATGGGTATTGTTTCACCCATGATATAGCCATGTCATACTCCTTCCAGCCTGTGGAGTGTACAGATGTTGCATTTTGGTCAGCTTTCCTTGCAAGGATTAGAGATCCATTCGCTATATTGTCGTGTACAGGGCTCAGCTCACCCTACAGCTTCATTACTCATGCTCCAGGCATGGATTATCTTCTTCTAGCTGGTTTGAGAGGGATGATCACTTACCACCCACTAGCCGTGATGTGTTAGTTTGACCAGTTTCAGGATTTCTATCCATTTGAGGGGGCAGTGAGTAAGCGCTTTGCTTCACGCCGTTTATCTGCAGAGGATGATCCAGTCAGTATGCTCGTTGGGATCGATGAGAGCTAGCCGAGTTTTCTCGTCACCATCCCAAGTTATTCTCGCAGAGTATTCCGCATGGATGGAGACAGAGATCGTGATCGACTATGGTAGTATCCACAAAGGCAGATATTGATTCCGACGATGAGGAGCCCATGGAGGAGGCCGACATTCCCATCGATGGGGACTTAATCACTGGTTGCAAAGATATGTGATGGATTCTCCCACCCCGAAAAGCCATCATTACTCAAGATTCAAAGACAAGATTTGGAGCAGAGCCTAAATCTGATGACCTATGAGAGAGATCAGGCTAGGGCCTCGATGTTGACAGCTCTTGATGGTAGAGACGTTGCTCTATTAGAGAGGGACGAGGCTAGATCAGCCAGAGATGCATTGATTGTGGAGAGGGATATTGCCTTATCTGCTAGGGATGTGGCCATTGCAGACAGTACTTCAGTGAGATCCCATACGACCGGCATCCTTGCCGATATGAGTGCATATATCAATGAGCATCATGCCACCATGCAGTTAGCCTCGGATCTGCTACCTCGTGTAGATACCCTTGGGCAGGAGCTTGCAGCTTTACCTCCTTCTTCGAAGAGGGATGCGATGTTAGATCTGATAGTCCGCATACACATAGATCCGTAGATAGCTTTGTATTTTTCTTGCACAGACTAGCTTAGCCATTTTGTCATGTACAACACAGATGTATATATCAAACAGTATTATATATGGCAGAGAAATATATTTTGATTTACTTCCCTTTTAGTTATGCCTTGATACTTGCTTGATATTTGTCTATTTCTTAAGGGCTTATGATCTTGATGTATTCTGAACTTATCCTTGATATGTGGACATTGAGCCATCGCAGGATCTCTCAGAATGGATCATTGATATGTATGTATCCCTACCATCTTTGGTGTCTTGGGACTGGTTTCTGTATGGAAATGTGGAGAGGAGTGTGGCTTTTCCTTTCTGAGATTGTCCGCACCACATATGGTCGCCAGTACTTCTATTTGTGAGAAGCCTAGTTAATTTCATCTCTTATGGATTGGTGTTGCTCTTTGTGGCACAACCGCAGCTTAGATGGTCACCGAATCTCCTATTAGTAAGGAGAGGTTGGGTAATTCCATCCCTTTGGTCTGAAGCCGATGAAGTGTAATGGATTGAAGTTTGATCCCAATACCGTGTGACAAGTATTTTTGTTCTGGTAGGGGTTAGACTGAACCATAAATGGTCGCCACGACTCTATTGAAGAGGAGATCAAGTTTCAGGTGTAGTTCAAACTCTCGTGTAAGAGGTTCAACGCTGAATATGAAAGGCAGATGGGTGTAGAAGCTTTATTACTGAAGAAGGTGTAGAAGTATTTTTGTGGTTTTTGTTTTTGTAGAGAAAGGGCAGAAATGTTTTTATTGTTTTTTGTTTACGACTGGGCCATATAGAATATGGTTGCCTACGTACTCCCGTATATCAGGGAGATCAGGTCGATGTAGTTCGCCCCTCAAGACGAATTGCAGCCAAAGAGAAATGTGAATCCCATGTACAAGCTATACTGTGGGGAGAAAAAAGTTTGATCCCATAATGGGGACAAACTGCAGGTGTGGAAAAAGTTTGATCCCGTCTTCAGGACAAACTGCAAGCATAGAAAAGTTTAATCCCATCTTCAGGATAAACTGCAAGCGTAGAAAAGTTTAATCCCGTCTTCAGAATAAACTGCAGGTGTGAAAGGTTCAATCTCATCTTCAGGATAACCGAAATTGTATGAAAATTTTGAAATGAGGTGAAACCAGGCTGCTTGTTTAAAATGTATGTTTCCCTGAGGGGCAGAAGAGTTTGTAAAAGAGAGGGTTAAAAACCGGAATGACTGGTGATTGGATGATCCATACCAAGATGTTTGCTTGATGATATCCTCGCATATAGTACCGCTTCACACGAGTCCGAAAGTTGATAAGTTGTGGAAATTCATCGCCATCCATTTCCCAGTAGTCCGAGAGCGCCTCCCCGTCAATACCTCCTTGACAACAAATGGGCCTTCCCGCTTAGGAGCGAAATTTTCCTTAGATTGATCTTGGTTGTCAATGATCTTCTTCAAAACCAATTCATGTTATTTGAATCTGCCAGAGTGGGATTTTTTTTCTCGTTGAAGGATCGTGCGATCCTTTGCTGATATAACTTACCATGGAAGATTGTCGTGATTCATCTTTCGTCTATCAGAGACAATTGGTGATACCTGTCTTGTACCCATTGGTCTTCATCTAACTGAGCATCCATCAACACTCTGAGGGATTCCATTTCCACCTCTATGGGGAACACTACTTCCATCCCATAGGCTAATAAGTAGGGGGTTGCCCCAGTGGAAGTACGCATGGAAGTTCTGTAAGCTAATAAAGTCAGAGGCAAGAGGTCAGGCCATCCTTTGTGATTGGAAAACATTTTCTGCATGATCTTGATATTTTTATTAGCCACTTCAACAGTACCATTCATCTTTGGACGGTAGATGACGGAGTTAAGGTGTTTAATGTGGAATTTACTGCATAACTCCTCCATCATTTTGTTGTTGAGGTTCTTAGCATTGTCTGACACAATGACCTCTGGTTGTCCATATCAATAGACGATATTGTTTCTGATGAAAGCAATGATGACTTCTTTGGTAACCCTGGGGAAGGAGGCTGCTTCTACCCATTTGGTGAAGTAGTCGATCATGGTGAATATGAATCGATGTCCATTATTGGCTTTGGGCTCGATGGGACCGATCACGTCCACTCCCCACATTGAGAAGGGTCATGGCGAACTCATATTATGGAGTTCCCTTGGAGGGGCGTGGATAGCATTCCCATGAATTTGGCATTGATAGCACCTCTTGACGTGATCATCACAGTTAACTTTGAGTGTAAGCCAATAATGCCCTGTTCTGAGGATCTTCTTAACAAGTAAGGGGCCGCTCATGTGTGGGCAACATACTCCACCATGGATTTCATCCATGAGTCTCTGAGCTTGGTCTTTGTCCAGACATCTGAGGAGACCTAATCCTACATCTCTTTTGTAGAGTGAATCTCCGCTCAGGTAGAATTTCATAGCAAGTCGATGGATCCGCCTCTTTTCAGGCAGGCTCGCCTCAGCGGGTGTAGATCCATCTCGTAGATACTCCTTGATATGCTGATACCAAGGGTGGTGGATGGGAGGTAGCTCATCCAATACTTCTCCAACATAGTCCCATAAGCTGGGGCCTTTTGCAGGACAAATGTGATGTTTGGCATGTTTTCCTTGTCAAGTATGTGAATCAAGGAGGCCAACGTTGCTAATGCATCTGCAAAATCATTCCTATTACGAGGAATGTGTAGAAAGAAGTTTTCTTCGAACTCCAAAGCCATCTGTAAAACTTGTTGATGGTAAGGCAGCAAATGTAATTCTTTGGTTTGATAGATTCATGTGGATTGTTTGATTACCAATTCGAATCCCCAAAGATGCTTAACGCCGATGCCCATCGAACAGCAAGTTTTTAGCCCCATGATATAGCCTTCATACTCACCGTGTTGTTGGTGCCGATAAACTGCAATTTGACTACGACGGATATCGCTTCCCCGCATCGGATACTAGAACCGCTTCTAGCTCCAAAGCCTTCGTGTTAATAACCCATCAAAATACATTTTCCATGTGTGGCATGCATCGCATCGATGGTTTTGTTGAATCGCCATTACCCCTTCATCTGGGAAGTATGTTTCAAGGGTTTGTAGTCCCCTCAGCAGGTGCTGGCTACCATTGATCCATAATTCCTTGACCTTTAATGACTTTTTATCACGTAGATGATATCAAATTGTTGTAGGATCAATTGCCATCTAGACAGCCGACAATTTAGTATGGGCTTACTAAACACATACTTGAGAGGATCCACGTGGGATATGAGATGGGTTGTGTGACCATGGAGGTAATGTTGTAACCTCATGGAAGCCCATGCTAAAGCACAACAAGTTTTCTCAATTAGAGTGTACTTGTGATCACTGATGCTGAATCTTTTGCTAAGGTAATAGATAGCTCGTTCTTGGCCTCTCATCATTTTTTTTTCCCAAAGATGCAAATTTCATGGCATTGTCATTAATGGACAGTACATGAATAGGGGAACATCATCCCCGGAGGTACCAAAATAGAGCGCTAACCAACGCTTTTTTTAATGGTAAGGAAGGCTTTCTAACACTCATCATTCCATTTCATGGAGGAGTTCTTCCTTAACAGCTTGAAGATGGGCTCACAGGTTCCTGTGAGTTGAGAGATAAACCTGCTAATGAAGTTGATTCTTCCCAAAAATCCTTGTATTTCCTTCTCTTTCTGAGGAATGGGCATTTCCTTGATGGCCTAGATTTTGGTGGGATCCAGCTCAATCCCTTTGTGGCTGACTAGGAAACCTAGCAACTTGCCTGATTTGACACCAAAGGCGCACTTGGTTGGATTCAACATCAAGTTGTACTTACGCAACCTATTGAAAAGCTTTTTGAGATGGTCTAAGTGGTCTTCCTCCCTTTGGAATTTGACAAAGATGTCATCCACGTAGATCCTATCTCTTTATGCATTAAATCATGTAAAAGAGCCATCATAGCTCACCGATAGGTCGCCTTTAATTGATGAGAGGTCGAATGACAACCGTATCAGTAGCAAAAGGTTCCCCAATCGTGATGAAAGCGCTTTTTCACCATCCTTCCTCAAAGACCATAATCCGATGGTACCCCACGCAAGCAATCCGCAAAGGAGTACATGCCATATTGAGCAGTATTGTCAATGAGAATGTGGATAAAGGTTACGGGAAAGATATCTTTAAGGCAAGCTTTGTTCAAATCCCAGTAATCCACACAAACTCGCACCTTTCCTCTGGGTTTAGGCACGGGAACAATGTTGGATATCCACTCCGGATATGTAGACACCATGATAATGCCAGCTTGAAATTTTTTCACAATTTCTTCTTTTACCTTTAAACTCCACTCAGGTTTCAATCGCCTGAGCTTCTACCTAACTGGCTTGAATCCCTCCTTAATGGGAAGGCGATGAAGAACAATGTCAGTGGAAAAACCCACCATGTCTTCATAAGACCATGCAAACACATCCTGGAATTGAGTTAATAGCACAACCATGTCATTCCGTTGGTTTGGGGTGAGATCTGAACCAATCTGGATTAGCTTAAGGCTTTTTAAGGTTCCAAGATTGAAAAAAGTGGTTTGGTCAAGGTTGGGTTTAGGTTTGTCTGTGACCCATTCCTTAATCTCATGAGGTGTCTCAATGTCCTCTTGTATTTCCATCAAGTCTAAGTCCAACTTTGCATCAAAGTTACAGCCCTTGTGGAGAGAAGACACCTCATCAACAAGTACAGGCACATCTAAATTTAGGGTCCTGAAACAAAATATGTTTTCACTTAATATATGAAACTGTTTAATCATACACAAATGTTAGCATGTACTAATAAAATAACTGCTAATACTGTATAGAAAAGTAAGCAATTAAAGTTATCTGCAGGGCAGAGGGATTTTTTGCCCGTTTTACCCTCGTCGACCAATGCATGGAGTGCTGCTCCAATTGTCGAGGGCAAATTCCTAATGGACTGTAGTGATGGAGGGATTGTCATTGTTCTCCTTCTCCCAAATGATAACCATGACATCTGGGCAATCATCGTCTGGGGTATATCTGTTTGAATGTTCATCATGGACAATGATGCGTATGCCTGACATCATCAAGGCGATGTTGTGTTTACGTTACCGTTCCCCTTCTTCCACTTCGGGATCAGGAATCAGCACCTCTTTTGCTTTTAATGGTACTGGTTTGGGAAACAACATAGCCATAACATGGGCTCGTACCTTTACTGGAGACTGTATTAGCTCATGCGGTGCAGATGGAAAAAATCGCCATGTGGCGGAAGCTTGAGGAACCTGTTTATGCTTATGAGGATTCCAATGAGTGGAACTGGCAAAATAGCCTAGTCCGGCTATCCCGATTTGACTGTACACTTGAATAGGGTGCTTAATACCCTGCTGATTTTTACCAAGCCCTTGTCCAGGCTGATGACCCAATGACATCATTTCTTGTGTGGCCGACATAACCTCGACGGAAATCTTGGGTATGGGAAATGGTGCTCCAATAGGATGGTATTGCGTGTTACTCACTTCCAAAGTATGAAAACTGGTCAGCTCAACTTCTGAATTGAAGCTAATGATTGGTAGATCTCCTTGTTCAGGACATTCTGGCTCAGCGTTGACATTGACTAGACTGTTGTTGACAATGAATTTGAGTTGTTGATGTAGTGTTGAAGGAATGGCTCTAGCCATATGAATCCACGGTCTCCCCAAAATTAGGTTGTATCCTGAATCTATCTTGAGGACATGAAAGGATACATTGAATGTATTTGGACCAATCTTAATTGGCAGCTCAATCTTTCCGATGGAATTTCGCTGGGATCCATCAAAAGCTTTGATAACCGTATGGCTGCTTTGGATCCGTTTGAGATTGACATTCATTGTGACACCCCCAAAACAGGTATACATCACCCATCTTGAGTTGCCAGATACATGGTACATAAATCAAATACAACTTAATTATACAACAGTCGTGTAAAATATGACAAAATAAAGTCTAAGAGTTTAAACAGGAATATTGCCTTCTAGACAATATCCACTCTCAAATAGAGTCCTCATTACATTTATTGTCACACTATTTTATAGAATAGTGAGGACTACTAATACACCATCTCTCGACCATCACTCGCTCCCCGACTAGTCCCTTTACGCTCTCATTTCCTGAAGAGAACAATGAAAGAAAAAGTGTGAGCTCAACTAGCCCAGTAAGAAATATTATGACTAAGATAATGCAGAATAAATTATCATTAATCTTCAACAATGTTAAACTGATAAAATAAAATAGACATCAAGTTTAACTGTAGCGGAATAAGCAATCCATTAGATGAGTCAAGTAGAGCATGATATCTACTATCTTCTATGATTTAAAATGTTTTCATCAATTTTTATCGTTGAGACTCAGCTTAATAAATAAACCACATCATCGAATCATCCCTGCACTACGGGCCAAGGATATTCATTAAATCATTAATGGTCATGACTATACTGAATAATCCCTGGTCATAATCATACCAAAAACTCGCCCCATCAATGCACTAGGCGCCACTGGGGACTTTTACCACATCATTTATAACATTACAGGTCATGATTATACCGAATGATCCCTGATCATAATCATACCGAGTCCATCTATGCACGTAAGCCAAAGATAACTTTCATCACAATATACGCATAAAGATGATGACAATGACATAATAATTCAAGAAAACAAGTACAAGAATAAATTTTAAAGATTTATAAGTTAATTTATCCCGAATCAATAACGTCCAAATTGTCAATGATACTGCTTTGTGGATTAAAATTCAAGAATGCTCAAAAGAATATTTCCATGAAAAGATACTGGATGAAGCGCAAATATCCAGGATATTCTACTAATTTCATGGAGTATAGAAGTCAAAACTTTAACCAACTTAGTATAATAGAATATATGAAAATGCAAATAGATTTTCGCCCGCCATGCGGTAATCCACGTAGACAGATCATTTCCACAATTTAATAAGGAATGAATACGAAGGATCATTCACCATGCATGTGGTAATCCACATGTACAAAGTTATTCCAACAAAATAATAAAGAATGGAACCAGTCATGCGTAATCCGCACGCATGTGATATTCCAACGTAATGATAAAGAATGGAACCAGTCATCCGTAATTACATAGACGGATATTCCAATAGAATAATATAGAATGGAATAACAACAGAATTCACCAGGCATGCGATAGACCGCACCGATAGGTTATTCCAACAGAATAATAAAGAATGGAACCAGGTCCTGCGTAATCTGCACAGACAGGATATTCCAATAGAATAATAAATAATGGAATAACAACAGAATTCACCAGGCATGCGATAGACCGCATAGAGAGGTTATTCCAACAGAATAATAAAGAATGAAATAACCGAAGAATCTCACCATGTATGCGGTACTTCGCATAGACAGGTTATTCCAACATAATAATAAATAATGGAATAACAACCCTTATGAGTATTGAAAGAAAATAACTCTTTTCATGAATACAAAAGAATAATACCCCTTACCTTAGAAGAAACTGGATATTGGAATAGTGAGGTAGCAGACTTCTCTTCTTCTTTCTCTCTATAATTTCTCTCTATAATAATTGCTCTAATGTTTAGTGAATTGGTGAAAAATAATGAAGGAATGAGCTTCTATTTATAGGAAAATATAGTTTCGATAATTGCGCGTTTTGGGGCTCGAAATATTATAGTATAATACCTTCATCTTTTTCTTCATTTTTAATTTAGTCATGCAAGTATTATCAAACTTGCACCACCTCCCCTAATAGTAAATAATGTGAATCAATAGTAAATCATGTGAATCAATAGTTCTAGACATGTGAAAATACGAATTACAATATAGTACCTCCATATATACCTCCATTTTTAACTTAGTCATCCAAGTATTATCAATCTTGCACCAACTCCCCTAATAATACAAGAATATGAATCAATAGTACACACATGTGAATAAATAGTTATAATCATGTGAATTAATAGCAATTAATTGCTCATTTATCCGATTAATTACGTGATAACTTCCAGACATCAATTATTATCGAAATAAATGTCGATTTACACTAACACTAATAATTCCAACATAATGGAACTATCAATTTCATCTTTAATTAACACGAACTTATTCATCATTAATATTATAATTCACAATATTTAACAACCAGGTCGTTCCCAGGAAAGAGGGGGCTTTCCGATAAGGATTTCTCCTTATTGGCGCGAAATTAAATGACCAAACCTCTCCTTGACAGAACTTCTAGACATTTTCAATATTGCAAATAATAATATGAATAACTTTGCCATCTCAATTATTGATTTAATAATATAACATATTATACAAATGATATTGTGACAATAATTGAATCAATAATATGAGAGATATGATGCAGCAATTACTGTAGCAATAATTGAGTATAACTGAGTGACTTCTTACGTAATCATCAATAATCAATACCGTGTGCTACTATGCAACCACGCGTATTACTGTACTTTTACTACCGAGTAGTTCAACAGTTTTAACGGTAACACTTTCGCCGTTATTTTTAATAAAAGATAATTCTGTCTTTTTCTTACTACAACAATACTTCCGCCAGTGGGGTCCACTAATGATTGTCTTGGCTCATCGCATTTAATATTTCATGTTAAAACAAATATTCCCCGACTAATCGAATATTATATAACCACTTACTTACTTTGCAAAATTTATAAATATTACCCACAACTATAACATTATATCAAATCTACACCATAATATTCAAAAAAAAAATATTGCAAGAAATTTAAATCTTTATTCATAAAATCTGGGGTCTCACATTCATCTTCACCAAGGTGGCATAAGGACAGATATTTAGAGATGAACCTCAATCTATCAACACTCCAGCTAACATATACCCGGAGGACAAAATTACGATGTGCAATAGCTTGCAATGACCGGTCCCTTCAGGCGGTATGTCGTCATCAGTGAAGGATATCACATTGTTGTTGAAAATGTGATCAACCATATGTTGAAATTTTCCACATCCACTGATTTTGGTAAGTAGGCTTCTTCCAAAACCTTGAGTAAGATCTTCTTGTGATCCTCGGAAGAGAAAACCAAGTCCAGTATTGATATCTGATGTGGAGCTTCATTTAAGCTTAAAACCACCTTGGCTTCATTATAGCCCATAGTGCGAAGGAATTTTTCAATCTTCTCCATGAGAATCTTCCCCTTTGCTTTGATGGCAGGCTTCATCACCCTCTGAGGAAGATACAGTGAATTTTCCTTTAACACTGTAGCAGTAGTATGAGACGTGGATCCTTTAGCTTATCCATAATTCCATGGAACTTTGTGTGTTTCGGCCAACAACAGATATTGTGGTCTCGAAAGGTAAAGAAATTGGCTCAGCGCGCCACTTTCAAAGATTTGTCAGCTCCTTTGAGTTGAATTGCTTGTATGGGAAATGCTTTGATAGTCTCATCATCCTCAGCGGATATAACTGCCACTGATCCCTTCCATCTGGTAAGACATCTATTCCCACTCTCGAGTTGCACAGTGTCATCATCTGCTAGCTGCAGGACACCGCTATCAATAAGATTCTGAATAAGATGGTGGAGTGCCCAGCATTCTTCTGTGCTGTGACCGCGAGAATGTGAATGATATTGACAAACTCCATCGGAGTTGAACCATCTTGAACGGGGATTGATTGGAGGTAAAAGGGAGGTAATTCTTCCTTCATTGATTAGCATTTGAAATATCTCCTCCATAGGTTGGCCAAGGTATATGAATTCCCTTTGATTGGCAAAATCCCGATGGGCTTTAGCATTTGCTCTCTTTATAACTTTATCCTCCATAGCTTCTCTTTCAGAAGGTGAGGGTGGAGCATTCATGACAAAAGGTAGGAGATAAGCATACTCCTGGCTGACTAATTGGCGTGTGACTTGATGTTGATGGGTCACCAGTTCTTCCAATTGCTCAATTTGCTTGCAAAGAGCTTTCATTTTTCATTCCATAGAAATTTGGAACTTTGCATAATCCCATCTGTCAACACCATCTTTGATGGTCTGGGATGATTTACCATTAAGATTAGAACTTTGTACAGTGCTCCAACTAATCATGTTGACCTCTTCTTCTTTGTGTTGAGGAAGAGGGTTGTCTTGCACATGAGGTTGATCTGGTTTGGTGACCATGATCTCCCCGTTGTCTATTAAATCCTGGATCTTTAGTTTCAAGGCCCAACAATCTTGAGTATCATGTCCAGGTGCCCCGGCATAATAAGCACACTTCTGAGTAGCATCAAAACCCTTCCCATTAGGGTTGGCTGGTGGAAGAAGACGTGTGATTTTCTTCTGAGTAGTCAAATGAGCAAGAATATTCTCAAGCAAGTCCCCTAAGGGTGTGAACGTTCGAGGGCACTTTACTTCTCCACTTTTAGGCAATGGAGGGTTTGAATACTGTGCTTGGAAAGGGGAGTAGTTTCTCCTTTGTATAGGCATGCTCTGACTGCCTTTCTGACCTTGTAGTATCAAGGAAACATCCTCCTCTTTCTTTTATGGACCCTCCAGGGGTTGTTTCCATAAGATCCGGACTGGATGTGCTCAGCAACTGCTTTAAGAGCGGCTAGGTCTTGAATCTTACCGAACTTCAATCTCATTTCAGCCATCTCTTTGTGTTTGATCATTTCAGAGAATGGTTTGCCAATAATAGCTAAAACTCTCTCATAGAAAGGAGCTTCCTGTATGTCTATAAAAGTCATGACCATTTCTGATTCCGTCATGGAAGGAATAACTTGAGCGTACCAAAGCGCCCACCTCTAAGCATACTCTCTCGAAAGACTCATTAGACTGCTTTCTTAACCTTGGTAATCTGGTACCCGGTCAGAGCCATCCGAGATTGAAAATCAGATTGAGTGAGGAAGGCGTGAGCTAGCTCTTCCCAAATATGGATCTTTGAGTTTTCTAACTGGTATACCACTTAACCAAGCTTCTCCAATCGAGACTCTTCCGGAACAAATTGATTTTGAGCTTCTCGTTTTCCGTATAAGATCCAAGTTCTCCAATAAACACCTTCAAATGTGTATAAGGATTCCCTAACCCATCATACTTTTCAAAGTCAGGGGTTTTGAATTTCTATGGATAATGAACACCGGGGAATATGCAAAGGTCAGCATATGAAACACTTCCATGTATTCCAATCCCTTTGGGAGCAGGAATAGTTTCCTCCATTTGGAGGACCTTCTTCCTGATATCATCGGTGTCTGGATCTCCTTTGAGATGGGTATTTTCAGGGTCTTTGTTGGCCGTATCCAACTGAGGTTCTGGAATTATTTTTTCCAAACCTTGAGATACTCCTTGTGCAGAGGATTCTATATGTGTAGTCGTCTTTGTACCTTGAGTAGACTGATGCAATTTTTTAAGCAGAATAGCCAAGTCTGTAATTTGTTTACTTAATCCTTCAAATTCTTCTCGAGAAATAAGATTAGATTGGTCAGAAGAAGACATGATTGGCTGTAGGCTTGTGGCCGTTTTGGATTTTGAGCGGGTAACAAGACCAATGATTTCCCTACAAAAGACTTATGTAGTTTAGTCTTAGGGATAATGTAAATTCTATCATAATGTGCCCATTTTAGGAATATTGTCCTACAAAAACGGGCGTTAATTGATAACATGTTATGTATGCACAGATATTCTTCATATTTTCCATTATATATGGATGAACATGGAATAAAATTAGAAGTAAATGCTTTTACAAGTAATTGAAAATGGAAAGTATGAAGAGACTTTCCTCCGCATTTGGTTTATCAGAGGTTGACCTATATTAGGGTTACTCTCGCGGCTTTTTGGTATGAAGGTCCCCAGATCATCGCAATCTACTTGATGGGAAGTTAATCCAGTCTTTCAACTAGAGCGAATCTGGGTGGTGCCTTTCCTAAGCCTTGTTGGAATTAGTCTCCCTACGAGTCCAGTAATCAAACACCGACAGGATAGCCTCCTAGTGAAGGAACCACACAACATACATTCACATACAACGTGTCTCACCGTTTATGAAAATGATGACATGTGCAAAGCATTAATATCACAGATAGATATTAGTAGTGCAGTACGTAAAATGCATTCGTACACATTCATCATCAATGTAAATGTAACATTCACACACAAGCATATAACAATTTTGAAAAGCTTGTAATAGCGGCTTAAGCCCTCTTACTGGAGTACCCAGCAGAGTCGCCACCTGTCGACATCAGGATTTTTAGTTGTCCCTTTTCATTACTTGTTCTTTGGTGTTCTCATTGTTATGTGAGATTTGTTTGAAAAAACAAGTGAAAAAGGTTCGACATGTGTAATGTCAACGATTTAACTTAAGAGTCGCCAACATGGTGTTTTAATCGTTGCACTAACGCAAATCAAAAAAGGTTTGCACATTGACCCAGTGATGTGACACTGCTAAACGGGTCTGTGAAATCGAGATTCATTTGGGTTCGGGGGCTTGATTATGCAGAGGGAAGGTGTTACGCACCCCCGACATCCGTGTTACCACGGTGACCACCACTTTTTAAGAAACTGTTATATTTATGTGTGTGTGTGTGTGTCTGTGGATCAATGTGCAATTATTTGAAAGTAGTGCGAGGCCTCATTCGCACCTATATACAAAGGGTTTGAATTTATAGAAAAATTTAGTTTTAAACAGAATATAGCAATGAAGTTTTGTAAAAGAGGTTTTTCAAACCCTATGCTAAATAGGAATTGACAAGGCTTTCTTGCCATTTTTCTTTTTTTTAATGTCCACCCCAAGCTCTATATTTAAAGAGCTAGGAGCCGTAGGTGTACCAGCGGCAGCCGCAGATGCACCTACGGCTGCCCCGGGCTCCGTGGGTCCCATCGTCTCGAAGTACGTGCACTCGTGAACTGTGATGTTCGCTCGAACTTGCATAACTTCAATCCGAGCATCTGAACAAGGTATATAAGACCTTCTTTGGACCGCTTGTGTGGAGAGTTACGCAATGACATGGGATTAAAGGTTGTAAGAAGTCAGGAAGAGGGGACCATGCCCATGGTCTTCAAGCTTCAAATTCTATCCGGTGTGCTGCCACGCGTAATAGTCACTCAGGATTGGAACTCCTTGGTTCTTGTAGGACATTGTTGTATGTATGTATGTATGTATGTATAAACTGTTGAAACGACGCACAGGTGTTGAGGTGGAAAGATGACAGTTTGACTCCACACCGGGGTTATCTCTGGTTTGAGTTGAAAGCAGACGTTGCTCAGGGTTATATCTGAGATTGGACTGCTGCAAGTGTTTGAATGGCACAAGGTCATCTGTAAGTATGGCTGTCTTCCCGGTGTTAGCTCCGGGTCTGAGGAATGAGTGTCTCGGTAGGAGGTCTGAGATTGAAGCTGATTGCATTTGAAACAAGCATTTCTTAGGTTATCGTCAGAACTGTAACAGCATTCCTTGGGGTTATCTTCAAGGATGAAACTCGGGGTTATCTCCGAGGTTGGAAATGATACTCCTGGTGTGTGTTCCAGTGTTGAGACTGAACTTCCAGTAGTATCCGGAATGGATGTGAGCTGTCTTCCCGGGTTATCTCTGAAAGACGAATATGCCCTCCTGCAATGTTAGTAACAGGTGTGCAAAAAATTTTGAGTGTCTACATTTGGTTTATCATAGGCTGACCTATCTTAGGCTACTCTCGCTTCTTTTTGGTATGAAGATCCCCAGATCATCGCAATTTACTAGATGAGAAGTTAATCCGATCTTTCAATTGGAGCAAACCTGGGTGGTGCCTTTCCTAAGCCTCTTGGGATTAATCTCCCTTGAGTCCAGTAATCAAACACCAACGGGTTTTCCTTCTGGTGGAGGAATCACACAACATAAATTCACATACATCGTGTCTCACCGTATAAAATGATGACATTGTGAGAGGCACTAATACAACACGCAGATATTGTGCGAGGCACTAAAGTGCAGTAAATAAAGCATTATTACACAACCATTCAATGTAAATGCAGCATTCACACACAAGTAGATAAAAAAGGGATTTTTACAAAGGTTAAACAGTGGCTTAAGCCCTCTACTGTCCCCAGCAGAGTCGCCACATGTCGACGTCGGGAAAATTTTACTCCTTTTTCTGTTCTTACCTCTTTTTGTACTCTATTTGTTGAATTTTGTCTGAAAAGTCTAGTTTAAAAAAGGTCAAACATATAAATGTTGAAGATTTGAAAATCAGAGTTGCCAGTTGGTAGATTTGAAATAGTTGTACAAACTCAACCGAATTTGAAAAGGTTTACAGAAAGGCCCAATGGTTGGAATCTGTTTAATAGGCCTGGAAACCAAGATTTATAGAGTTCGGGAGCTTAATTAAGCGGTTAGGAGGTGTTAGGCTCCCCCTGACTTCTGTAAAAACACGGTTATCGCAACTTTTCAATTTCCCTAATTTATCTACATGTGTGTGTGTGTGTGTGTGTTTATTGGGCCTATGTACAATTATCTGCAAGTAGTGGTATGCCTAGTTTACTACTGTGGAAATTATTGAATAATGAGTGACTTCTTACGTAAGAACCAATAATCAGAGATACTGTGCAATATCGTTTGCTACTGTGTAACCACGAGTATTACTGTACTTTTATCACCGGGTATTTCAACAGTTAACAGTAAAAGTCTTGCCATTATTTTTATAAAAAAGGTTATTTCTGTCGCTTTCTATATCCGATAGTTATTCTATTATGTGGTCCACCAATGATTGCACCGTCGTACGTATATTCCCCGATAAAAAGAATATTCCCCGACCAAACGAATATTTTATGACCACTTACTTACTTTGCAAAATTTGCACATTTCACCCATAACTAAAGCATTATATTAAATCAACACCTTATTATTTAAAATAATAATTAAAGAAATTAAATATTTATTTGTAAAAAGTTGTGGTCTTACACATTCTAATACCCTTATGTCACTAAACAAGACCTATATATGTACTCACCTAATCGGGTATGAAACGAACTATTTAAGCATGAGATTAGACATGTTTTAAAGTGATAAACGATACTAATTATGTGTAAGTGAATCAAATAAATGAAAGCATGCATCTTACAGATTATAGGATCACCTCATGTGTATACATGGCAAATATGGTAGCCTTTGTGATTTCATGACCTTGATTGGCCTTAACTCATTAGAGATCCCAAACTAAAACTATAACATGTAAAGTTGAACTTGGATGAACCTTAAAAGAATTAAAGAGTCCTTAATAAGTATCTATGCTATATGTTAATATCCATGCATGCTAAGGAATGGAACAGAACCAGGAAGTGCAAAGCTCAACTCGTCGAGTGGGAGCCGAGAGTCAAGCAGTGCAATTGCCCCCCTAAGCCCAAATTAAGGCCCCCTACCTTCTTGTCTGACTTATTCTGCTTGTGATCTAAAACTTGATGCACGTGTATGTAGATGTTTTAAGCTGTAGTACATGACTCAAGTAATGTTTTATTCATACAATATGTGTTGACTAAAAGTTTGCTAAGTGTTTCTAAAAACTTACAAAAGCTAAGTTAACGGGATTCCAAAACCAAGTAGTCGGTTATGTAGTAACGTGTAATATGATTATGTAAACTAAGTTAGAACCTAATATTTGTGCTTAATGTATGTATCAAGTATATGTATTCGACTTATGTAACTAATAAATATACCTATATACGTAACTACGTTATAATAGGATTTCAAACTGTTGATAAGCTATAAATTTGGTAAATTACGCTATTGGCAAGTTCTCTAACTTCATTTAATTTTCATATTGAATGCAATTTTCCATAAACTCCTTACACTTTATATATTATATAATTCTGAATTATTTCCATATCGACCATATTTACCTCGAGAAAATATCTATTACTATTCGGAAATCACTTGTATATCTTGATGTTGTTGCAAGCATTGAACTTATCGTTCCTAAATACATTATAAAAGTTATCTAAGCCATTGATTCGGCTAGACTATTATCATGTGTTAGAAAGCTATCCAAACCAATTGACTTGGTGTGGACTCTTGTAAATCTACTAAGATGAACAACCCTCATTGAGGGGGAAATTGTATAATTATCGGCAAACCGACGTGCCCACATACTAGCATATTTAAATGTTATGCATAACGTAGGGTACTTAAGCTGATCACATGTTGTAATCATTTTATTGTATTTTCAGTGTAATATTGTTAATTCTAGTAGGAGTTCTTAGTCCCTAGTGAGTACTCAGTGTTCATTATTCTTGAAACTTGACATGATTAACTCTTTGAATCTTGTTGATGACTTTTAGTCCATAGCAACACTTATTAAGAATTATTGATAATTTATGAACCCTTATTCCAGGTTATACCCTTGAGATTTGAACTTTATAATTGTTCACCCTTATTGCTATATTACTTGCTGGGCAAATTTGTTGCTCATTCTTACTTTCCTTAAAACTTTCAGTTAAGGCAGAATGTGGTGAACCCTCAGGCAAGGAAAAGGGTAAGGGCAAGTGTAAGACCCCGAATTTTGTGAATAAAGATTAATTTTCTCAAAATATTTTTTTAAGTATTATGGTATGGATTTGATAGTTGTGGGTAGTATTTATAAATTTTGCAAAGTATGCAAGTTGTCATAAAATATTCGATTGGTCGGGGAATATTCGTTTTAACAGGGAATATTCGTATTTACCAAGACAATCATTAGTGGACCCCACAAATGTAATTATTGTTGCTAATGAGAAAATGACAGAAATATCTTTTTATAAAAATAACGGCGGAAGTTTTACCGTTAACTGTTGAAATACCGTGGTAAAAGTAAAGTAATACGCGTGGTTGCATATGTAGCACATGGTATTGATTATTGATGCTTACGTGAGAAGTCACTCAGGTTATACTCAATTATTGCTACGGTAGTTGTTGCATAGTATCTCATGTTATTTGATTCAATTATTGTCAATATATTATATATTATTAAATCAATAATTGAGACGATACAATTATTCATATTATTATTTACAATATTGATGATGTCTAGAAAGTTCTGTCGAGGAGAGGTTTGGTCACGTAATTGCGCGCCAATAGGGAGAAATCCTTATTGGCAAGCCCCCTCTTTCCTGGGAACGATATGGTTGTTAAATATTGCGAATCATAATAATGATGATAAATGTTGTTAAAAATATTGAAGGTATTTTTATGAAGTATTTTTTGTAAATTTTGGCATATAATTTGGACCCCCACTTACCCATTTTTCAAAATAATCGGTAGAAAGTTATTTAGTATATATATTAAAAGATGGGGCCACTGGTGATGTTGATGTCTTGTGTGGGGGAGGGGGGAAATTGCATTGTTGGGAGGGAAAATGTGTATTATGGGTGGATGGTTATATAATTTGTATGTGTGTGACTATAATATATATACATATAACATATAAGTGGGATTATATATATATATATATATATATATATATATAAGTTGCAAGGATACTTGAAATCACAAGTATGCAAATTAATTCATCCGTGACTTTCTAGTTGTTTCGTCCGTGAGAAGAAAAAAAAAGTATTGTTCACCCATGATTAAATTTTTCATATAGTATCCTTCCATTCTCCCATAAATAGGATGCTTAGTTAGAATTGAAAATCAGAATTCTTCTTCTATAATATTGAGCGTATTTCTTTCGAGTTTTAGAAAGCTTTGAGCGTAGAAAATAGTGAAAGTTTTCTTCAAGAATATCCCCTCTATACCAGTTGGAATACTCTTCCTTTCAAGGTAAAGGGTATTATTTATTTCATATTCTGAAAAGATATTATTTTTGTTCAATATCCGTATGAAGTAATATTTTCTTGTGACGCCCCCAAATCTGGGTATCTTCAAACCCGACATATGGTGCTACACGGTACTCATAACTATACAATCATTCCATTGAAATCACAACATAATGAATGTATTAACTATCTTTTTTATTAAAATCATAGTAAACTCCTTTCCCAGGTTCATAAACCGATTACATCATTTGTTGTTCATAAGTATATTACATACAACCATACTAATCTATTACAAGATATTTAACTATCCATCTTAGCCTTGCCTTTATCTCTCTTAGAATTCTCAGTACGCTTGGCTTTAACTGCAATCATATAATTCACGCAAGAAGTGAGCATAACTAGCTCAACAAGTTTAACAAAGAATAATATCAATACCATATTCGTGAATTATATGACAATCTCCCATAACTGAAAAAATAGTCATGGAGTATTACGAAACATTGAATAATGCTTAATAATTCATAACATCAATTCCCAAAGTATAATAGTTTAGGAATTCTGAACCGGTCGAAAGACCATGAACAGTATCTTTCTATTTTCATACTTGAAAAGGACATCACAGCACTAAGGTTGTACATCCAACATTTCTTACTAGCACTTCTAGGTGATTAGCCTATAGTACTCTATGGTGATCAACATTCATCCGTTAAATGTATTTACGTTTAAGATTTGGCAAACTCGCGTGCCCATCGAATAATCGATGAAAAATACTTTTGTTTGTTCATAGACAAACTTACCTTTGAATCTGTACTAAATACTTGGCATAGGATAGCGTTATCATTTCTATATAGAAAGACATGTATACAAATCAATTTATCTCTTACGAATAGTCTAGCCGAGTTAAAACTGGCATTGACCCTTTCTTTAAAAATCATTCATGCAACTCAGTACAATGAATCACAGAAAACTCGACTAACACGAAGGTTAGACAAGAGTTAAGAAAACTTGCCTTCAAGCGTCTTCAAATAATTTATTCAACTGTTTTCGGTCTTTACAGAATCTACATGATATATTCACATAAAGACAATCGTAATTAGCTACCACACAATCAACTACATTGTTTCTACCAACTTCTTTCTCTTCTATGTTTTAATTGACTTTATTTCATTAATAAGGTCAATTCAACTTACTACCCTTCATCACGGCTTGTTAATGTTCTTACGTTATTAACTGAACTCAATCATCATTGGTAAAGTACCAATGTTGAATACCGTTCACGGTTTAATTATTAACACTTCATGTTCTTCGCTTACATACTAATAACTTGTGTTTACTTCCTAAGTTCATCACCATATACACTAGTATATGTAACATAGGAATAGTTTTAGTATGTTCATTAAGTATATAAACTTATCTTATAGTGGTCTTGAAACAATTGAATTCAAAACCTACCTTAACCAACATTTCCCTTGTCTTGGCAGCCATGGCACACCCCTCTATATGCAACACCGGCGCGACGGTATGCCAGTTCTGACTCTAAGCTTCGATTTCTTTGATCATGCATGCGTGAAACTTAATCGTGTGAATGAAATATGCATTTCCACTCTTCATTAGCTCGACATCAGATATGTATGGCATTTGCTGCCAAGACATTAGCTATATGTCCTGAGCCATACGCCAAACCTCGCACTTCGTAAAAATTTGATGAGACAACAAATTTAGTGAACTTCCCAACTTCATAACTTCTTCGTAATAAGTTTGATTTGGTCCGTTAAAAAGCCCACAACTCCCATTTTACATACTCTACGTGTTCATATAAGATTTTACATTTCTAAATCCATTAACTCAAAATTCACTTCTAAGTTCATTATTAAGCGTTTGTTAATCGCTCTCGAGCATTCAATACTTGTTTTCTTCGTTTTAAGTCGGAATTCGATGATTCTTGAGTCCACGACTCGTAAATACCATATCTCACATGTTGACATTGAAAACCAATGTTTTCAAGTCTTGTGGCAACTTTTGACTACTAATCCGGAATTTCTACGTTTTCGACGTTTAACATCTAATTCCGTAAAATTCGTCATAACTTCGTTACTCGTGTTTTATTTGCCAAATAAAATGGAACATCTCCATTGATTTCATATCTACATCCTAACCAATCAAGATGCATATATCCTAATAGTGATGGTTTTCAATTTATCCATCAACAACCATGTTCATCATTCATTATTTTCTACGATTTAAACTTACGTAAACCCTTACGATTTCTATTTATACATGACTTATAAAGGTTTTACTCCTTATAAGCCATCCTTATTCCTCCATAAGAGGCATGCTTCACCAATCTATGATTCTTTATAATCCAAGAAATTAAATAGGATGGAAACTAATATTAAAGGAATATTACCTTTCCGTTCTTTACGTTCTTGCTAAAACTTCAAATGAAAAGCTTCAAAGTAGGATGATTACTAGTTTCCAGCTCTTTCTATCTCTCAATATAAGTTGGACAACTCTTGGAAAACCACAAATGACCAACTTATGCCTTCTATTTATAGGAAACTCAAATGGAGGGCATTATGGTCTTTTTCCCCACCTCCTTACTATTCACTTCTTTCTCACCAAGTAAATTACTTGGTGATCAAGTAGGTTACTTTACTTGGCCACCAAGTGGCCGGCCACATGCCCATGGGTCATCCCCATGGGTTTTACCCATTCGGTTACCCATCAATTCGATTTGCGGTTCAGTTTCTTGGATCGGGCTTAATTTGACCTAACATTGGGCCTTGACTTGGGCTTAACTACATAATTCATTGGGCTTGATATAATCAAAATCCAATTGGATCATATTAAGTCCTTAAACTCTAAATCCAATAACAACAATTGTATTCTACACGTATAATTCATGTATTCTCTTCATATAATACTTTTACGATATTTGTATTGTACTTCGTATTAAATCATCATACTATACTCGTATACTAAATAGTATCACACTCATATAACGTACGCATAATAATCATAATTCATTATACGCATCTCATTTCCTTCTCAGAAATCATTCTTCCCAACCCTTAGGTTTTAAGTCCACAGGCGAAAACTTCGTTTGCCATAAATGAAATATTATTAGATATTCCATCTCGTCTTCATATTCTATCATTACGTGTTTCTCAGAATTTCAAACTTAATTCCCTAGCAGAAACGGATGAATAGAATTATTACGAAAATTTTTCTGAAAACTTTTATTTTTCGTCTTGGAAATTTAAAACAATTAATTCTAGCACATAGCCAGAATATTAACCAAATCCACACATACTAGGTCATAGAACGACCTTCACATAGCTTACTCACATAAATAATCAATTAAATTCATTTAACTCTCATAATCAAATAAAAATTTAATTCTTATATAAATCCAATTTTCTCGGACGTTACATTCTCCCCCCTTATAAGGAATCTATCCCCAGAATCTCGCTTATAATTACATAAACAAATGAGGAAAATTTTTCTTCATTTTACTTTCGAGTTCACACGTTGCTTCTTCAGCATTGTGGTTTCTCCAGATCACCTTCACCGAAGGTATTATCTTATTTCTCAAAACTTGTTCCTTCCTATCAATAATTTGAATTGAAAGTTCTTCATACGATAAATATTTTTCTATCTGAATAG
The DNA here is from genome assembly GCA_020205615.1 of Panax quinquefolius. Lineage (NCBI taxonomy): Eukaryota > Viridiplantae > Streptophyta > Magnoliopsida > Apiales > Araliaceae > Panax > Panax quinquefolius. The sequence continues at coordinate 74,214,001 of CM035152.1, read as the reverse complement.
ATTCATACTCCATTACGTGTTTATAGTCTGGCTTATAGGGACGCAACACAGACACGTGAAACACATTGTGAATGCGTTCCATTTCTGGACGTAAGGCTACTTCATAAGCTACCTCTCCTACCCTTCTTAAAATTTCAAAAGGTCCTATAAACCTTGGACTTAACTTCCCTTTCTTCCCAACACGTATCTTCCCTTTCCAAGGCAATACCTTCAAAAAGACATAAGTCCCTACATCAAATTCTCTCTTTTCTTTGTGAGGATCTGCATACTTCTTCTGTCTATCTTGAGCCGCTACCAATCAAGTACGTATTAGCTTTACCATATCTGCCGTCTGTTGTACCATCTCAGGTCCCAACTGAAAGTAGTATGCACACAAGCCAATCATGTTTGATGATAAAGCATATACTTTGTAACAATCTTATTCATTTATTAATAAAAAGTATTAATTTATTAAAGGCTTTTAATTATCTACATGATGCTGTTTTATAATATGTGATAAACCCATAGTTTTAAGCAATGCTTTTAGAATAATGATGATGATCATTCTAATGAGATCTAAATTCTTTGAAAGCTTAAAACTAAAATAGTTCCCAATCGTTGGATTACTAAATTGGGGATTAGTAAATCCGGATAGATTGGTACATACGTTGCTTGCTCATTGGATGAGGATGATTGATCTCATGATCATTTGTGTGGAGACACTAAAGCAAGTATGTAGGTGCTTATTAGAGAATAAGTTCAATGAACGTGGCTCGCTAAGGAATACCTAATGGAATTTTACTTGCTGTCAATAGGAATTCTCAGAGTGATAGTAGTACAAGTGATCCTTGGACTTGAGATCATCATTGTATCTTATGTATGATGAGTTATACTTTAACTTATTCCTTAAGACCCTTAGGGTATATCAAAGGGGTATGTTTGGATATAATAAGTCGTATATGGAGATAATGTATGATCAATAAAGAATCTACCACTTATTAAAAGAAGAGAAATGTCCTATGTGATTCGATAAATGACAACCCAAAGAGTCCTTGGCCATAAGCGTAATGAAATTAGAAAGGAGTTTCTAATTTGCATTATTTGAGTTGTGCATTTAAGAGTCGAAATACATATAATTAAATAAAATAAGACTTGAAGTAATTTCATGTCTTATATTTAATTGGGACATTGTATGGTGGAAGGATTGAATTGTATTTGTAACTATTTACTCAAAGGTTCTTTTATGATTAATGTTGAAATCTATATTATCTCGAAAATCGTTGATCGATAGGGAGGCTTATCCCTATTGTAGAATAAATATTATTTATTTAAATAAATTAATTGTTTAATTTATTTATTTAAATAAGATTAGAATTGTTCTAATTGATTTATTCACAACCTATTTAATATGGAGAACCTAAAGGGTCACACCATAAAAGGAAGAATAATTATTTAAGAAGTTAATAATGCATAATCGTAATAATATGTTATGTATATTTAATTTAATCTATGGTGATAGAATAAATTAAATAGCTTAATATTTATTATTTAATATTTTAGAAATATTAAATATAAATTAATAAGAGAGTCTTATTAATATTATTACAATTATTATTATTATTTTTTAATTTCTAAAAGAGTTTAGAAATTAATTTAATATAAGTACTCTCATTTATTCCTAATTGGATTAGGAAGGAAAATTAGTTAAAGGAGTTTAATTAATTATCCCTAATAAGATTAGGGAGCCCCTTTAATTAAAAGGGTTTAATTAAATAATACCTTATTTTAATAGGGTTACTTGATATCTTTATAAGAGGAGTCTTATATCAGAGATCAAGACTACGTGATATTTCCAATGGTTGGAGAGTACGCTCCTTTTCTATAGAGATAGAAAAACTAGGGTTTAGCCAACCACCCATCTTCTTGAATCCTTTTTCTTCCTTGGTGGATCACCTCTAGAGGCCAAACACTTGGGTGGCTAACGTTGAGCAAAGGAAAGAACCAAACCCGGTGGATTCAAGTTGAACGCGAAAAGGATTGAAGGTGAACTTGTACCTGAGGAAGCTCGGATCTTCAAGGGTATGATTCTTGTTCTTTCTTTTTGTTTAATTAATAATTATGCATAAAGGGTGATCCGGGTATATGTTTTGTAAATTTTTTTTAAACTCTGATTTTACACGTTTTCGCTTATTTATGCAATTTGATTGCGTTCTTGAATATTACAAACCGAACAGTGGCATCAGAGCCAAACCTTTATGCAAATTATTAATTATTTTAATTTGATATGTATATTGATATGTGTTTAGAACAATTTAATTGGGCATAATTTGTTGTATAAAATTTATTTAAAAAAAAGGAAAGAAATTTATCACGAACTGAATATTTCCGCTGCGGCTAAAAACCACGTGGATGCTGATTTGATTAGTCAAATTGGTGAGGACTTTTCGGAAAATAAAAATGCAGTCTTTGGGATTGTATATTACCGAGGGGCTGCTGATTGTGCATGTTAATATTGGAGTAATCAGGGAACTTGGAAGCTTTTCGTGTGGGATAGTTCCCAATATACTTTATATATATATATATATATATATATATATATATATATATATATAAAAAAAAAAAAAAATTTAAACAAGTTTCCTAAAAAGTCACTTGATTTCCTTTGTTAACTTGGTGAGAAGCACGTGAATGATAAGTAGTATGATTATTTATATATTATAATATATTATGTTATAATATATATTATTTTTAATTATTTTATTATTAAAATAAAAAAAGTTTATTTTAATTTTAAAATAAAGGTTTATTTTAATCTTAAAATAAAAGTTTATTTTAATTTTAAAATTGGATTTCATGCTAACTAATTAGAGTTGGAATTGAATTCCATGATAACTAATTGGAGTTGAAATTGTATTCCATGTTTCCTTAAATAAAGGAGTTTATTTAGATATGAAATAAGATTTCATATTATTCAAAATAAAAGAGTTTATTTGTGAATAGGAAAGAGAATCCTAATTTCCTTAAATAAAGAAGTTTATTTAGATATGAAATAAGATTTCATATTATTCAAAATAAAAGTGTTTATTTGTGAATAGGAAAGAAAATTCGTGTTTCCTTTAATAAAAAAAAAAATTTTACATGGAATTGGATTCCATAATTAATTAAAATAAAGGAGTTTATTTTGATTAAAGATTTTGATTAAAATAAAATAGTTTATTTTATTCAAAATTGGATAAATTAAAATAAAATAGTTTTATTTTGATTTATATTTGGATTGAAATAAAGGAGTTTATTTTGATTCAAAATTAGATTTTATACTAACTAAATTTGCCCATTAAATGATATCAATATATATATTGAATGTTAATTATTCATGATATGAATGTTATTTATTGATGCATATAGTGATATGTATGATAATAAATGAGATTGATTATGGACAATTGACCAATGTGATTGGATTTTATTTTAGTTGGATGCATGAATGTATGGGTTTTATTAAATGGGGTCTGCGTACCTCGTCTTCTCTAATTTTTCTGAATGTAAATTCTATCTCCCTCCTATGTACTTCCCCTTGACTGCTGATCAAGGTTTATTTTTATTTTAAATAGTTTTGTAATAGGAATAGTTAGAATTAATTTTGAAAAATTAGAGATCAAGGAGCAAGGAGCGCTTGAAGACCCGTTTGTAATGGAGCCCAAGTTTAAATGTAATAATTATATTTAAATATTATTTCTTGCACCCCTAGGGTTTGACCTTTTGGTTCACTTGGTGGCTCTAGTGAACCAAACTAAAATAAAAATCCATAATCAATCCGAGTAGAATATAGTATTCTATATATTCAAGCTTATACTATATATATTATATATTATGCAAACATGCTTCGCATGTTCATTAATATAACGCGTATTTTATATATATATATGTGCAATGCTACGCTAAACAAGATGAGATAATTAATAACAAACCCTCAATTTTTATATTAAGTCCTAAGCGTTCAAAGATATTTGGAATATCGAACGTCAAGCTTTCTTAGCATGATAAAATTAATAGAGTATTAAATATTTAATATGAGTTTGTTGTGTCACCACAAGACAAGTATTAAGTATTTAAGATGTTAATTTATCACATTTGATGCTTATAAAGAAAATTGAACAATATTGTTTTGTTGTGTCACCACAAGGATGATATTTTTCTTTTTGAATATATGGAGTGCTAGGTCGGACTTAACTTGGATAATTTTGATTCTGATGTGCCACCACTTGATCAAAATAATCTAAGAGGCAAAAGAAAAGGAGTTGCATAGTTGATGTAATTGACAAAAGTTGTCTACCTATTTATTTATATATAGTTTGTTGTGTCACCACAAGGCTATATACATTTGAAATGGGATCCTTATTCTCACTAGCAAATCTTTAATTAGATTTTGCCGAACTATATAAGTGAGGTAATATAGTTTGAAGAAAATAGTGGGAGATACCAATTTAAAACAAGACCTAAATTATTTTGGTAATTAATAAAAGAATGTATGTTAAAATGTTGTTAATTACAAATTCATTTACGAATTTTACAATGTCTAAATTACTATCATCGAAGCATATTAGATGGTAAATTAACGAATCAATTAAACGGATTGGTTAAGGAATTTGAGAATAGTTCTCATAGTGAAAAGCTATCTTATGTCCATCATACGCCTATCCTGCGCAATGGTTGCGAGATAATGCCTTTGAGGAAGAGATTGCTACTTTTAGAAAGTGGCAAGATGATGCACATTAATTTCGATGCATCATGCTCGCATCCATGAGTAACGAGCTTCAACGTCGATGAAAACTATGGATGCTCCTACTATATTCCCGCACATCAAGTAGTTGATGGTGAGGAAAGTAGGACCGATAGATATCGACATATCTAAGGAGCTCTTCCGATCTAGAATGACCAGAATGACACTACTACAAAGATGCAGATAAAAGTCCTTAACATTATCAATTTGATTGATCAATTAGGACAACGAGTTTTGTCATGGATGGAGAGTTGAGCCAAGATTTGATCTTACACTCACTCCTGACTCCTTTCACAATTGTTGTGAATTTTTCATATGAACAAGCTGAATATCGGCCTCACCGATTTGCTTAACATATTGAAAAATGTTGAGAGTCACTTTCCAACCAAGAAAGATCAAGTCTTCTTGGTAGGGGCCAAAGAATCTTCCGAAAAGAAGAACGATTCAAAGAAGATAAATAGAAAGGCATAAACAAAGGATAATAAGAACAAAAGCGATCACGGATAAGCAAAGGAGCTTGCTTCCACCGCAATAAGCTTTGACATCGGAAAGAAAGCGCAAGAAGCTTCTTGCGAGAGGCTAACCAAAAGAAGCTTAGTGAAGTTTCTGCCATAAATACAAATTTGTTCATGATTTAAAATAAATTTTCTTTAAGTCAAGGTTCTACTTGGGTATTGGATACCGACTTTGGTTATCATAAATATAGATTTATGAAGGACCAAGCAAAAGTAGAAAGTTAAACAAGATAAGTAATCTTATATGTGGGAAATGAAGCAAAGGTTGCTGCATTAGCCATAGAAACTTATAGTTTAGCAATCCCTACGGGCAAATCTATTAAATCAATAAGTTGTTATTGTATTCCAGTACTTGTTAGAAACATTATTTCCATTTTATTGTTGGACAATAAAATCTTTGGTATTATATTTAAGAACAATTGTTGTTCTATTTATAATAATAATAATGTTTTGTATAGAACTGAAATATTACTTAATGGATTTTATATACTTGACTTACGCGAAAATAATTTTGCAAATTGAACAAACTAGTATAAGAAAAGGAGATGGTCATTCAAAGAGTTGAATGTGTATATTTCTTTGAAATATACAAGTGTGAATTATTTGAAAGTTTCAAAGAATTCAAAAGTGAAACAAATTGACAAAGTATTAAGATTCTTTGATTAGATCAAGGAATAAATATTTGAGCAATAAGTTTCTAGATCATCTCAAATGGTTTTCTCATAATGGACGCCTCCTGATACGTAATAATTGATTGATGTATCTGAAAGGAAAAATTGTACCTTGTTGAACATGGTACGGTCCAAAATGATTTTACCGACATTCCAAATCCTTCTAGGATCATGTCCTAGAAATGGTTGACATATCTACGAAAAGGTAACCTCAAAATCCAAATTTCAAGACTCCATAAAAGTTATGGATAGGGAGGATTCCTAATCTTAAGTATGTTAAGATAAGGGTTGTCCAACTTATGTGAAAAGGTTTCAAGGATAAGCTTGGGACAAGATTTGACATGTCTGATTTGTGGGACATCCTAAAGTAAGTTTAGGGTATATGTTCTATAATTCTACTTAGCAAAAGGTGTTTGTTCATGAACACACGCTTCCTTCTAAGATAAAGGTGTTTATCATTAAAAGGGGCTAGTGGGAGGATAATAGATCTTGAAGAGTTCAAGAACCACAAAATACTATAAGTCAAATAAGAGGAACTCAGAGATAGACCTATTATACCACAACCGAATCAAATGCGAAATAGTACCAAGATACCGGGAGGTATGGATTCATCATAGATGATGATGATGAGGTACACATCATAGAAGATGATGATCCATTACATACGATGAGGTAAGTGTTGTGAACACTTCGAGAAATGGATTGAAGCAAGTTTCTCAAATATGGAACATTCGTTTTGATGAGGCAATCAAAAGAGTTTGATTTTATCAAAATAAGAATGAACCTAGTGTGTACAAAAGGGCGATGGGAGCATCGTGACATTCCTAGTACTATATGTTGATATACTACGGATAAGGAATGACATACCAATGCTACAATCAGTAAAGATAAAGTTGTCTAAACATTCCTCCATGAATGATTTGGAAGAGTATCATAATTAGGGATATAAATCTATATAGATAGATTTAAGAGGATGCTCGACTTAACCCAAGGAACGTATATTCATTTGATGCTAAAGTCGTTTAGCATGACAAACTCCAAGAGATGTCTCATGTCAATGAGCTATGGAGTGTATCTCTTAATAGTCCCCACGGACTCACGAAAAGAGAGGTCGCATGAGTGACAATCATGTATGCAATGAAATGTACGAGACCCGATGTTGATCGGTCCATATTATGGAGAAGTTCACTATGAGTCGTTGAAAAACATCTTAAAGTGCTTAACCCAAGACTAAGGATGTGATCATATTCATGGTGGGTCTAAATTAAAACTAGAGGGCTTAATGAGACTCAAATTTTTCGACGCACCAAGATGACGTAAAAATCCACTTTAAGGTAAAGCGTTATCTTGAGCAGAAAGGGTGCGGTGAATTGGAAAGGTTCCAAACAAAGAAAGAGTTGTTGGTTTAGTGATAAAGACAAAGTATATAACTATAAATGAAGTTGCAAGTTGATTGTTTGGATTAAAGTTCATTACGTAACTAGGAATAGTTCCTAAGTCTCATCTTGGATCTAAACATGTGTTGTGGCACTTTCATTTGATTATTAGAATCATTGAAAGATGGGAAATCACTATATAGATAGTGGACTCTCATGAACAACATTACATATCCATTAACTAAAGCTTATCCAACAGCAGGATAATCGTCACTTAGAGAAGAATAGTATGAGATACCATGATAATTGGCTTTCGTGAAAGTGGGAGATTGAAAGTAGTATGCACATAAGCCAATCATGTTTGATGATAAAGCATATACTTTGTAACAATCTTATTCATTTATTAATAAAAAGTATTAATTTATTAAAGGCTTTTAATTATCTACATGATGCTTTGTTTTATAATATGTGATAAACCCATAGTTTTAAGCAATGCTTTTAGAATAATGATGATGATCATTCTAATGAGATCTAAATTCTTTGAAAGCTTAAAACTAAAATAGTTCCCAATCGTTGGATTACTAAATTGGGGATTAGTAAATCCGGATAGATTGGTACATACGTTAACTTGCTCATTGGATGAGGATGATTGATCTCATGATCATTTGTGTGGAGACACTAAAGCAAGTATGTAGGTGCTTATTAGAAAATAAGTTCACTTTGAACGTGGCTCGCTAAGGAATACCTAATGGAGTTTTACTTGCTGTCAATAGGAATTCTGTAGTGATAGTAGTCAAGTGATCCTTGGACTTGAGATCATCATAGTATCTTATGTATGATGAGTTATACTTTGACTTATTCCTTAAGACCCTTAGGGTATATCAAAGGGTATGCTTGGGTATAATAAGTTGTACATGGAGATAATGTATGATCAATAAAGAATCTACCACTTCTATTAAAAGAAGAGAAATGTCCTATGTGATTCGATAAATGACAACCCAATGAGTCCTTGGCGGCGTAATGAAATTAGAAAGGAGTTTCTAATTTGCATTATTTGAGTTGTGCATTTAAGAGTCGAAATACATATAATTAAATAAAATAAGACTTGACAAGAATTCCATGTCTTATATTTAATTGGGACATTGTATGGTGGAAGGATTGAATTGTGCAAGAACTATTTACTCAAAGGTTCTTTTATGATTAATGTTGAAATCTATATTATCCGGAAAGTCGTTGATCGCTAGGGGAGGCTTATCCCTATTGTAGAATAAATATTATTTATTTAAATAAATTAATTGTTTAATTTATTTATTTAAATAAGATTAGAATTGTTCTAATTGATTTATTCACAACCGGTTTAATAATATGGAGAACCTAAAGGGTCACACCATAAAAGGAAGAATAATTATTTAAGAAGTTAATGGCATAATCGTAATAATATATTATGTATATTTAATTTAATCTATGGTGATAGAATAAATTAAATAGCTTAATATTTATTATTTAATATTTTAGAAATATTAAATATAAATTAATAAGAGGAGTCTTATTAATATTATTACAATTATTATTATTATTTTAATTTCTAAAAGAGTTTAGGAATTAATTTAATATAAGTGCTCTCATTTATTCCTAATTGGATTAGGAAGGAAAATTAGTTAAAGGAGTTTAATTAATTATCCCTAATAAGATTAGGGAGCCCCTTTAATTAAAAGGGTTTAATTAAATAATACCTTATTTTAATAGGGTTACTTGATATCTTTATAAGAGGAGTCTTATATCAGAGATCAAGACTACGTGATATTTTCAATGGTTGGAGAGTACGATCCTTTTCTATAGAGATAGAAAAACTAGGGTTTAGCCAACCACCTATCTTCTTGAATCCTTTTTCTTCCTTGGTGGATCACCTCTAGAGGCCAAACACTTGGGTGGCTAACGTTGATCAAAGGAAGGAACCAAACCCGGTGGATTCAAGTTGAACGCGAAAAGGATTGGAGGTGAACTTGTACCTGAGGAAGCTCGGATCTTCAAGGGTATGATTCTTGTTCTTTCTTTTTGTTTAATTAATAATTATGCATAAAGGGTGATCCGGGTATATGTTTTGTAAATATTTTTTAAACTCTGATTTTACACGTTTCCGTTTATTTATGCAATTTGATTGCGTTCTTAAATATTACAAACCTAACACCAACATCTGACGTTCACCTACTTTGTCCCAACACAGTGGAGTCCTATAATTCCTTCCATACAACACTTCGTAAGGCGGCATGCCTATACTAGCGTGAAAACTATTGTTGTACGTAAATTCTACCAATGGTAGATGATCGTCCCAACTCCCTTTAAAATCTATTATGCAAGATCTTAACATATCTTTCAGCGTTTGAATTTTCTGCTCACTTTCTCCATCCGTCCGAGGATGATACGCCGTACTCAATCTCAACTGTGTTCCCATTTGCTCTTACAAACTCCTCCAAAAGTTCGATGTCAATTGTGGATCACGATCTGACACAATCGAAACAGGTACTCCATATCATGAAATAATTTATTTGACATATAGTTTAGCTAATTGTTCTAAAGTTATACCTTACTCCTATTGGTAGAAAATGAGCCGATTTCATCAATCGATCCACTATCACCCAAATAGCATCGTATCCCTTCCTTGTTGTTGGAAGTCCCACCACAAAGTCCATTGTGATGTGCTCCTATTTCCACTCTAGAATTTCTAATGATTGCAACAACCAACTAGGTCGTTGGTGTCCAGCCTTATCCCTCTGACAAGTTAAGCACCTACTAACATATTCTGCTATCTCTCTTTTCATGTTTGGCCACCAAAAGTTCTGACGAATGGGCCTACTAACATCTTCATACTACCAGGATGTATCGAGTACCTCAAACTATGGGCCTCACTCATTATCTCCTCCTTTAATTCGGAATTATTTGGAACCCAAATTCTTCCTTCAAAATGAAGTAATCCCTCCTTATCGAGGTTATACTTAGTCTTTTCTTCATCTTCTATCCTCTTCTTCATATGTTCGCATTCCTCGTTGCTCAATTGCACTTCTTTACACGCTCTACTATGGCTCATTGAGTCTCCATGGAAAATAACATCTCCTCTCTTCATCCCAAGAATTTAACTTCTAATTCCATTCTCGCCATCATTTGTTACTAACTTATTCTAAGTCGTTAACATTAACGGTTTCTCTCTCACCCTTCCTACTTAGCGCCTCGGCTACTACATTTGTTTTCCGGATATATAAGATATCACAATTGTAATCTTTTATTAGCGCGAAAAAAGATTTTCATTTGTTTTCCTGATGATATAAGATATCACAATTGTAATCTTTATTAGTTCCAACCACCTTCTCGCCTCATATTCAAGCCTCCATATTTTTAAGGCAAAACTATTCAACTACGCGTATTTCCAATTCTACACTTACTTCCTCAATATAATTCCTACCTTATTTTTAAGGCAAAACTATCCTTGACTTATATATCACAAATGCCTAACCTACTAACCCTTTAGGTTCAAAGTTTATCCACGCTTTTCATGACTTCTATATTCTAATGCACGCGACGACACTTTTGTAAAAAAGGACAATACAGGTGCCTCACTTAACCTCTTCTTTAGTTCTTGAAAACTATTTTCACATTTTTCAGTCCACACATACTTCACCGACTTCCTCATCAAATTTGTCAGCAGAGTAGCTATTTTAGAAAAGTTCTGGATGAACCTTCTATAGTATCCCGCTAACCCCAGAAAACTCCGAACCTCAGTTGGCATTTTCGGTTGTTCCAACTCATTAACTGCTTCTACTTTTGCTGGATCCACAGAAATGCCATCTTTATCAATAACATGTCCTAGAAACTGCACTCGTTCAAGCCAAAATTCAAACTTTGTGAATTTCGCATACAACTTTTCCTTCCGTAGTGTCTCCAACACTATCCTTAAATGTTCAGCATGATCTTCTGGTGTCTTGGAATAGACTAGAATATCATCAATGAACACTACGACGAACTTGTCCAAATACTATTTGAAAACTCTGTTCATCATATCCATGAATGCGGCTGGCGCATTTGTCAACCCAAACGACATCACCAGAAACTTGTAATGACCATAACGAGTTCTGAACATTGTCTTAGGTACATACTCCTTCCTTATTTTTAAGTGATGATACCCCGTACGCAAATCTATTTTAGAAAAATACTTTGCCCCTTTCAACTGATCAAATAGATCATCGATCCTGGGCAACGGGTATTTATTCTTAATCGTTAACTTGTTCAACTCTCGATAGTCAATACAAAGTCGTAACGACCCATCCTTTTTCTTTACAAACAATATCGGTGCTCCCCAATGAGACACACTTGGTTGAATGTACTTCCTATCTAATAGTTCCACAACATGGCACAGATAACCTACACACCCCTTTCTCAACATCTTCCTAGCTTGTGTTATCGTTAGACAACAAGAGCGTCTCGGTGATTTACTACTGAAGAACACTACCTTGGTTTTCTTAGAAAGCCGAAGGTTCACACTTTTCCTATGGCAATCTATTATAGCCTTATAGTTAACCAACCAATCCATACCAAGAATTACATCAAATTAAGAGCCCGCCCCGACGAGCATGCTCACTGCTAACTGACTCTTTTGCTCTTCTTTGCTTCATGCTTTTCCACTTAATGAATCTTTTATCCTCCTGCAAGCCATGAAACATAAAAATTAGTAGATTGTTGATTAATTGGAACATGGTTGAGAGATTAACAAGACTTATACTATATAATACCTACCTAATGAACTTATTATAAACTATAATCTACTAGTTATGAATGAAAAACAAAAAACAAAAGTATGATTGGGTTGCTTCCCAATTAGCGTTTGATTTTAAGTCGTTTAGCCTGACTACTTCCTGTTCATGGTACGTCGAATAATGTGATGGCGATGACATCGGTGTTAGACTCACCACCCCAATAGTGCTTTAATCGTTGACCATTGACTTTGAAAGTTTCTAATGGATTCCGACTATAGAGTTCAACGGCGCCATGAGAGAACACCGTTTTTATGGTGAATGGTCCCGACCATCTTGACTTAAGCTTACTTGGGAATAATCTCAACCGTGAGTTGAACAATAGGACTGATTGCCCCGGCTCAAATGTTCTTTGCATAATTTTCTGGTCGTGCCATCTCTTGACCTTTTCCTTGTATAACTTGGAGTTCTCGTAGGCTTGAAGTCGAACTTTATCGAGCTCATTTAATTGCAATAGTCGTTTTTCCCCTACAGCTGCTTGATCGAAATTGAGTTTCTGAATCGCCCAATAAGCCTTATGTTATAACTCGACCGGTAAGTGACAAGCCTTCCCGTATAGTAGTTGATATGGTGACATACCAATCGGTGTTTATACGCAGTCTGGTAAGCCAATAGTGCATCATCTAACCTGAGAGACCAATCCTTTTGATTCGGGTTTACCACTTTTTCCAAGATTCTCTTTACTTCCCTATTCGAAACCTCAGCTTGTCAACTAGTTTGGGGAAGATAAGATGTCGCCACCTTGTGGTTGACCCCATACTTTTCCAATAGAGCTGTGAACGATTTGTTGTAGAAGTGACTACCTTCATCACTTATAATAGCTCTTGGCGTGCCAAATCTCGTAAAAATATTCTTCTGCAGGAATTTGAGAACCACTTTGGCATCATTAGTTGGGAGTGCTGCGGCTTTAACCCACTTTGAGACGTAATCCACTGCGAGCAAAATTTACTGAATGTGAATTAATGAAAGGAATGGCCCCATGAAATCTATGCCCCATACATCAAAAATCTCAACTTCTAGAATTGTTTGTAGTGGCATCTCATTCCTTTTCGATATGTTTCCCACCCTTTGACATCTATCACATGTTTTAACAAATTGGTGGGCGTCTTTGAACAATGTAGGCCAATAAAACCCGACTTGAAGCACCTTCACCGCTGTTTGCTCACTACCATAATGACCCCCATATGCAGATGAGTGACACTCATGCAATATGTTCTTCACTTCACTATAGGGCACACACCTTCTAATCATCTTGTCGACGCACTACTTGAATAGATAAGGTTTGTCCCACATGTACCATTTGATGTTATGAAGAAACTTCTTTTTCTGTTGTCTTGTAAGATCGGGTGGAAGAACGTTGCTCACTAGATAATTCGCATAGTCTGTGTACCATGGAAATTATATATTTATCCCAAATAATTGCTCATCCGGGAATGACTCGTTGATTGCACACTTGTCCTCTTTCTGTTTATCTTGATTTTCTAGCCTAGACAAATGATCGGCGACTTGGTTCTCCGTCCCCTTTCTATCCTTTATTTTTAAATCAAACTCTTGTAAAAGGAGAATCCATCTGATAAGGCGTGGCTTAGCATCTTTTTTCGTAATTAAGTTCCGAATGGCCGAGTGATCTGTATAAACTATCACTTTTGTTCTGATCAAATAGGCCCGGAATTTATCGAACGCATACACCATTGCAAGAAATTCCTTTTTCATAGTTATGTAATTCATTTGAGTCTCCGTGAGTGTCTTACTTGCATAATATATCGCGTGAAATACTTTCTCTCAACGTTGACCCAAAACAGCCCCAACTGCATAGTTGTTTGCATCACACATTAGCTCAAAAGGCACATTCCAATCAGGTGCGACGATCACGGCAGCTGTAGTCAATTTCTTTTTCAACAACTCGAATGCCTGTTTACACTCCTCATCAAACTTGAAAACTGAATCCTTCTCTAAAAGACTGCACAAAGGTTTTGCAATTTTAGAGAAGTCCTTTATGAATCTCCTATAGAACCCAGCATGTTCCAGAAAACTTCTAATTCCCTTAACTGAACTCGGTGGAGGCAATTTCTCAATTGTTTCCAGCTTAGCTTTATCAACCCCCAATCCTTGAGTCGAGACCTTATGCCCGAAAATTATACCTTCTTCCACCATAAAGTGGCACTTTTCCCAGTTAAGGACCAAATTCGCTTTGGTGCATCTTTGTAAGACCATTACCAAATTTTCCAAACATGCATCAAAGTTTTCCCCATAGACAGAGAAGTCATCCATGAAAACTTCCACATTCTTCTCCACCATATCCAAGAAGATTGCCATCATACACTGCTAGAAGGTAGCGGGTGCAATACACAAACCGAACGACACTCTCCTAAATGCGAATGTGCCGTATGGGCATGTAAACGTAGTCTTCTCTTGATCCTCAGGAGCAATGACAATATGATTATAACCCGAGTATCCATCTAATAAGCAGTAGTACTCATGTCCCGCTAATCTGTCCAACATTTGATCAATAAAGGGCAAAGGAAAGTGATCTTTGCGGGTTGCCTTATTCAACTTCCTGTAGTCCATGTACACCCTCCAACCAGTCACTGTCCTTGTCGAAATTAGTTCATTGTCATCATTCTGAACCACGATCATTCCTCCCTTTTTCGGCACACACTGAACCGGACTAACCAACTTACTGTCAAAAATTGGGTAGATGATACCGGCATCCAACAATTTCAGAATTTCTTTCTTTACAACTTCCTTCATAATTGGGTTGAGTCGTCATTGTTGCTCCACTGTCGGTTTTGCATCGTCTTCCATCAGAATTTTGTGCATGCAAAAGGATGGGCTGATTCCCTTGATATCCACAATTGTCCATCCTATCGTCAATTTGTGGTCCCTAAGCACTCTCAGCAACTTTTCTTCCTGCAAATCGTTAAGTGCAGCAGAAATAATAACAGGTAAAGAATTTGAATTGCCTAAATACGCATACCTGAGGTGTTTAGGGAGTAGCTTAAGTTCAAGAGTCAGTGGCTCTTCCAATGACGGTTTCAATTTTATTGTTAATTTTTCTTCCGTGTCCAATGGTTCAAATGGTGCTCTGAATCTGCTAACTCGTGGAAATGAGTCTAACATCTGCAAGTAATCCATAAATTCCGGATCATCGAACTCTTCATCCCCCAATAATGTTGTTTCCAATGGATCGTTGACTAAACTCTTACCCATGTCTTCATTGATTATCTGCTTAATAATATCCATCCTGAAACATTCTTCTTCATCCGTAGGGAATTTCATGGCCTTGAACACGTTAAATTTAATTTCTTGATCTTGGACTCTCATAGTAAGTTCACCTTTTTGTACGTCGATGAGTGTCCTACCCGTAGCCAAGAAAGGTCTCCCTAGGATAATCGGGATGTTCTTATCCTCCTCAAAATCTAAAATGATGAAATCCGTGGGGAATATAAATTTGTCAACATTTACCAATATGTCATGCACAATGCCTCTCGGGTATGTGACTGACCTATCTGCCAACTGTAATGAGATGTTCGTAGGCGTTGGCGTGGGCAAACCCAATTTTGTGTAAACTGATAATGGCATAAGGTTCACACCCGCCCCTAAATCACACAAACATTTGTTGAATGTCATATTCCCAATTGTACATGGAATGGTAAAACTCCCCGGGTCTTTCAACTTTGGTGGCAACTTCCGCTGTAAAACCGCACTACACTCCTCTGTTAATGCCACTGTTTCGAAGTCTTCCAATTTCTTTTTCCTGGACAGAATCCCTTTCATAAACTTCGCATAACTTGGCATCTGCTCTAGGGCTTCTGCGAATGGGATGTTAATCTGAAGTTTCTTAAAAACCTCCAAAAATTTCGCGAACTGCTTATCTAAATTTTGTTTTTGGACCCTCTGCTGAAACGGTGGTGGAGGATACACAACTGGCTTGTCATCTAACTTTGTTTTCTCAATTTGCTTATCCTCACCCTGATTTTTTTCAACCACTTTGATGTCATCAATTTTGTCATCCGATATAGCTGAATTTTTTGTACATTTCCCTTCTAAATGTTTTCCACTTCTCAATGTGATTTCCTGACATTATTCGTGGTTTCCCTTCGGATTTCTCTCAGTGTCACTCGGTAGAGTCCCTTGTGGTCTGTTATTCAATGCTAAGGTGATTTGTCCCATCTAATTTTCCAAATTCTTGATGGTCATTGTTTGGTTTTTCATCGCTGCCTCATTGCTTTTTATGTATTTTGAAAACAACTCCTCTAAATCTAATTTTCTTTCTTGATGTTAAGCCGGTTGTTGATAATTTTGAAAACCTAGGGGATATGATGGTCGTGGAGCTTGATGTTGTTGATTATTACTCCACGAGAAATTTGGGTGATTCCTATTCCCCTGGTTGTAAGTGTTTTGGTTCATATTCTGTGGAACCCTGTTGTAGCTACCCACGAATTGCACGGACGCTGGGTTGATTACGCATTGATCTGTAGGATGGTTACCCGCACATAATTCACATACAACCGTAACCTGTTGTACTTGTGCCCCTGTCATAGTATCCAACTTCTTGGAAAGTGCTAAAATTTGTGCTTGTATTGCCGTCACACCGTCTACTTCTAACACTCCAGCTGCCTTTGCTTGTGTCATTTTTGCCATGGGCCACTGGTAGTTGTTAGCTGCCATTGTCTCAATCAAATTGTAGGCCTCCTCATAACTCTTCACCATGAATGCTCCACCCGACGTTGCATCAATACTGGTCCTGAAATTCCCATGTAGTCCGTTATAGAAAGTATTCATTTGCAACCACTTAGGCAACCCATGATGCGGGCACTTTCTGAGAAATTCTTTGTATCTTTCCCATGCCTCGTACAATGATTCCCCGTGTTGGTGTTCAAACATCGTTATCTCATTCCTCATTTTTGCAGTTTTCGTGAGTGGAAAAATTTTTGCAAGAAACTTCTGAGCGAGGTCTTCCCAAGTAGTTATCGATCCCGGTGGTAGAGAGTGTAACCAGCTCTTCGCCTTATCCCGTAAGGTGAATGGGAACAAGCGAAGTCTTACCGCATCATCTGACACCCCATTATACCTGAAGGTGTCATAAATTTTCAGAAAGCTGACTAGATGTTCGTTCGGATCATCATTTGCCAATCCCCAAAACTGAACTGAATTTTGGATCATTTGAATCGTCCCAGGCTTGATTTCGAATGTGTTCGCAGCTATAGCAAGCCTGGTGATACTCGACTGCAGCTCAGTCACCTTGGGTGTAGCAAAGTCCCTCAACGCTTTTTGATCTTCGGCTGCCATTACCTCTTCTTTTTCAAAGTTTTTGAATTCCTCTCTTGTTTCCTTGATCCACTTACTTAACCTCTGAAACCGTTTCTCAATATCGTTCTCAAAAGGCAGCAAGTCTGGATTTTTGGACCGAGTTTGCATAAACCACTTCAAAAACATGAAATAAGAAGAACAAAACAAAAAATAAAAATGTTCAAGTAAAACTGAACTAATTAAACTAATATCGTAAAAATATTAAAATCTATATTAAAGTCCCCAACAACCGCGCCAAAAACTTGTTGGATAAAATCTAATTACTCACAACACGCAAGTATACGTGGTCAACAAGTAATATAATAGTAAGTAGAGTATCGTTCCCTCAGAGACTGTAAATAGAATTTAAACCTCACAATTACCAATTTCCTATTAATCCTAATTTTATTAAACTAATCAATTTCCAATGTGTAACTAAAAATATTAAAAATAGTAAAATCACCAAACAATCAATAAACACTAAAAACTAAATTTTCAAACAAATAGTGGAGAATTAGGCTTCCGACTTCACTCTAAGCATCACTCAGATTATTACACCTTTATTTCAGTTTAATTCATTAATCCCAGTTTATTAATCAAGAACACGTACGTAGCACTGGCCACCTCTCGATGTACTAATACCGTATTAACCCAAATCCACAATTAAGATAGAATTGCGTTAAACACCTTAATCAACTAACTCACTATATCTCTATGTGAATTATAATTAAAGTAGGTCTAAGTTCAAGTTCTTTATCTGATTACATGCGATGTCAAGCATATCTCTACTCTAACATTCATTAAGATTCTGTACATTCACATAAATCAAGAACACGTGCTATATTAACTAAGTCTAGACTCGTACTTCATCTCTTGAGTTTATACAAGTCCACAAAGAATCGTTGATCAGGCAATTCATAAATTCACGCTCAAATTAATATAGATAAACCGAATAATAGCTTATTAAACTGAATTCAAAGATTACATAATCATCGTTTCACTTAAAGATCTGTCTTAAGCCTAAAAAGTGATTAGTTCATAATAAATGAAATAATAACTGAATAAATCAAAGATAACATCTTCTCAATTACAAATATAAACTAAAGTAGAAGAATAACGCAGAACACCCTTCACTTTAGCCTTTATCCACAATTGATATGAACGTTCTTCAAAATCTTCACTCCGTCACTCAATATAAAAATCTGTAATTCCTTGCTATTAATTGCTTTGCATGATGCTTTATTTTGTTGTTTATTTAGCAATATATATCCAGTATACTAGTCTTGGTCGAAATCTCATGCTAAACAGAGTCCATATTGTTAGGTTTGTAATATTCATGAACGCAATCAAATTGCACAAAGTAAGCGGAAACGTGTAAAAATCAGAGTTTAAATATTTTACAAATCATATACCCGGATCATCCTTTATGCATAATTATTAATTAAAACGAAAAAGAAAGAACAAGAATCATACCCTTGAAGATCCGAGCTTCCTCAAGTACAAGTTTACCTCCAATCCTTTTCGCGTTCAACTTGAATTCACCGGGTTTGGTTCCTTCCTTTGATCAACGTTAGCCACCCAAGTGTTTGGCCTCTAGAGGTGATCCACCAAGGAAAAAGAAGAATTCAAGAAGATGGGTATTTAGCAAAACCCTAATTTTCTATCTCTATAGAAAAGGTGTACTCTCCCAACTATTGGAATTACGTATTCACGTGTTGTGAAAGTGTCAACCTACTCACCCATAATAAGACTCCTCTTATTTATAGATGTGGGCAACCTGTTAGGTTTGTAATATTCTAGAATACAATCAAATTGCAAAAATTAAGCGGAAGCGTGTAAAATTAGAGTTTAAAAAAAAAATTACAAACCATAAACCCGGATCACCCTTTATGCACAATTATTAATTAAACGAAAAGATAAAGAATAAATCATACCCTTGAAGATCGAGCTTCCTCAGGTACAAGTTCACCTCCAAATCCTTTCGCGTTCAATCTTGAATCCACCGGGTTTGGTTCCTTCCTTTGATCAACGTTAGCCACCCAAATGTTTGGCCTCTAGAGGTGATCCACCAAGGAAGAAGAAAATTCAAGAAGAAGGGGTATTGGCTCAAACCCTAGTTTTTCCTATCTCTATAGAAAAAGGGCGTACTCTCCAACAAATTGGAATTATGTCGTATGTTATAAAAGTCAACAACCCCCACCACCCATAATAAGACTCCTCTTATTTATAGATGTGGGCAACCCATCTTAACAATTAAGGAATTGGGTTTTATTTAATTAATTAAGCTCCCTAATCTTATTAGGGATAATTAATTAAACTCCTTTAACTAATTTTCCTTCCTAATCCAATTAGGAATAAATGATAGTACTTATATTAAATTAATTCCTAAACTCTTTTAGAAATTAAAATAATAATAATTGTAATAATATTAATAAGACTCCTCTTATTAATTTATATTTAATATTTCTAAAATATTAAATAATAAATATTAAGCTATTTAATTTATTCTATCACCATAGATTAAATTAAATATACTTAACATATATATTATGATTATGCCATTAACTTCTTAAATAATTATTCTTCCTTTTATGGTGTGACCCTTTAGGTTCTCCATATTAAACCTATTGTGAATAAATCAATTAGAATAATTCTAATCTTATTTAAATAAATAAATTAAACAATTAATTTATTTAAATAAATAATATTTATTCTACAATAGGGATAAGCCTCCCTAGCGATCAACGACTTTCCGGATAATATAGATTTCATCATTAATCATAAAGAACCTTTGAGTAAATAGTTACTTACAATTCAATCCTTCCACCATACAATGTCCCAATTAAATATAAGACATGGAATTTCATCAAGTCTTATTTTATTTAATTATATGTATTTCGACTCTTAAATGCACAACTCCTAATAATGCAAATTAGAAACTCCTTTCTAATTTCATTACGCTTATAACCCGAAGGACTACTAGGTTGTCATTTATCGAATCACATAGGACATTTCTCTTCTTTTATTAGAAGTGGTAGATTCTTTATTGATCATACATTATCTCCATGTACAACTTATTATACCCAAGCATACCCTTTGATATACCCTAAGGGTCTTAAGGAATAAGTCAAAGTATAACTCATCATACACAAGATACTATGATGATCTCAAGTCCAAGGATTACTTGTACTACTATCACTCACTAGAATTCCTATTGACAAAAGCAAAATAAAACTCCATTAGGTATTCCTTAGCGAGCCACGCTTCAAAGGAACTTATTCTCTAATAAGCACCTACATACTTGCTTTTAGTGTCTCCACACAAATGATCATGAGATCAATCATCCTCATCCAATGAAAGCAAGTTAACGATGTACCAATCTATCCGGATTAACTAATCCCCAATTTAGTAATCCAACGATTGGGAACTATTTTAGTTTTAAGCTTTCTAAGAATTTAGATCTCATTAGAATGATCATCATCATTATTCTAAAAGCATTGCTTAAAACTATGGGTTTATCATATATTATAAAACAAACATCATGTAGATAATTAAAAGCCTTTAATAAATTAATACTTTTTATTAATAAATGAATAATATTGTTACAAAGTATATGCTTTATCATCAAACATGATTGGCTTGTGTGCATACTACTTTCAATCTCCCACTTGCACTAAAGCCAATCGTCATGGTATCTCATACTCTTCTTCTCTAAGTGACGATTATCCTGCACATTGGATAAGCTTTAGTTAATGGATATGTAATGTTGTTCATGAGAGTCCACTATCTCTATAGTGATTTCCCATCTTTCAATGATTCTAATAATCAAATGAAAGTGCCACAACACATGTTTAGATCCAAGATGAGACTTAAGAACTATTCCTAGTTCTGTAATAAACTTTTAATCCAAACAATCAACGTATAGCTTCATTTATAGCTATATACTTTGTCTTTATCACTAAACCAGCAACTCTTTGCTATTTGGAACCTTTCCAATTCATTGCACCACTGTTCAAGGTAACCCTTTACCTTAAAGTGGATTTTTCTGTCATCTTGGTCTGTCTGAAAAACTTGAGTTTGTTAATCCCTCTAGTTTTAATTAAGACCCACCATGAATATGATCACATCCTTAGTGCTTAAGTTAAGCACTTTAAGATATTTTCAGCGACTCATAGTGAACTTCTCCATAATATGACTGATCAACATCAGGTCTCGTACATTTCATTACATACACGATTGTCACTCATGCGACCTCTCTTTTCAGGAGTCTGTGGGGACTATTAAGAGAGATACACTCCATAGCTCATCGACATGAGACATCTCTTGGAGTTTGCCATGCTAAACGACTTTAGCATCAAATGAATATACGTTCCTTGGGTTAAGTCGAGCATCCTTTTAAATCTATCTATATAGATTTGCATCCCCAATAATGATACTCTTCCCAAATCATTCATGGAGGATTGTTTAGACAACTTTATCTTTACTGATTGTAGCATTGGTATGTAATTCCTTATCCATAGTATATCAACATATAATACTAGAAATTTCAAGACGCCCCCATCGACCCTTTTGTACACACTAAAACTCTTACCTCATCGTATGTAACTCGATCATCATCTTTATGATGTGTACCTCATCATCATCATCCATGATGAATCCATACCTCCTAGGTATCTTCAAGACTATTTCGATTTACTGATTCGGTTGTGTATACAATAGAATTCATCTACTGTGTTCCTCTTATTTGACTTATAGTGTTTTGTGGTTCTTGAACTCTTCAAGATCTATTATCCTCCCACTAGCCCCTTTTAATGATAAACACCTTTATCTTAGAAGGCGCTGTGTTCGTAACAAACACCTTTTGCTAAGTAGAATTATAGAACATATACCCTAAACTTACTTTAGGATGTCCCACAAATCAGTACATGCCAAATCTTGTCCCAAGCTTATCCTTTTGAAACCTTTTCACATAAGTTGGAACCCTTATCTTAACAAACTTAAGATTAGGAATCCTCCCCGTCCATAACTTTTATGGAGTCTTGGGGCCGGATTTTGAGGTTACCATTTTCGTAGATATGCAAACCATTTCTAGGACATTATCCTGAAGGATACCGGAATGTCGGTAAAATCATTATGGATCGCACCATGTCCAACAAGGTACGAATTTTCCATTCGGATACATCAATCAATTATCACGTATCGGGATGTGTCCATTATGAAAAACCATTTGAGATGATCTAGAAACTTATTGCACAAGTATTTATTCCTTGATCCGATCAAAGAATTCTAATACTTTATCAATTTATTTCACTTCCAATTCTTTGAACCTTTCAAATAATTCATACTTGTATTCGAAAATACACACATTCAACTCTTTGAATGATCATCTCATTTTCATATACTACTTTGTTCAATTTGTAAAATATATTTTTCATGTAAATCAAGTATACAAAATCCATTAAGTAATATTTCAGTTCTATACAAAACATTATTATTATAAATAGAACAACAATTGTTCTTAAATATAATACCAAAGATTTTATTGTCCAACAATAAAATGGAAATAATGTTTCCAACGAGAACTGGAATACAATAACAACTTATTGACTTAATAGACTTGCCCGTAGGCATTGCTAAACTATAAGTTCCTATGGCTAATGCAGCAACCTTTGCTTCATTTCCCACACGTAGGTTTACTTATATTTGTTTAGCTTTCTACTTCTGTTTGGTCTCTTCATAAATCTATATTTATGATAACCAAAGTCGGTATCCAATACCCAAGTAGAACATTGACTTAAAGAAAAATTTATTTCAACCATGAACAAATTTGTATTTATAATCAAAACTTCACTAAGCTTCTTTTGGTTAGCCTCTCAAGATGCTTCTCGCAGCTTTCTTTTCCAAAGGTCCGTGCTTATTGCGGTTGAAGCAAACTCCTTTTTATCCGTGACGATTTTGTTCTTATTATCCTTTATTTTGCCTTTCTATTTACCTTCTTTGAATCTTTCTTCTTTTGGAAGATCCTTTGGCCCCTACCAAGAAGACTTGGTCTTTCTTGGTTGGAAAGTGACTCTCAACATTTTTCAACATGTTAAGCAAATCAATGAGTGATATCTAGCTTGTTCATATGAAAATTCACAACAATTAGAAAAGAGTCCGGAGTGAGTGCAAGATCAAATCTTGGC
This sequence comes from Panax quinquefolius, assembly GCA_020205615.1. Lineage (NCBI taxonomy): Eukaryota > Viridiplantae > Streptophyta > Magnoliopsida > Apiales > Araliaceae > Panax > Panax quinquefolius. The sequence continues at coordinate 74,190,401 of CM035152.1, read as the reverse complement.
TCAACTCTCCATCCATGACAAACCCTCGTTATTTTAATTGATCAATCAAATTGATTATGTTAAGAAATTTTTGTCTGTACAATAGTGCCATTGGCCATTCTAGATCGGAAGAGCTCCTTAGATATCTAATATCTATCAGTCCTACTTTCCTCACCATCAACTACTTGACGTGCGGGAGTATAGTAGAAGTATCCATAGTTTCAGTGATGTCAAGTCATCGTTACTCATGGATGCGAGCATGATGCATTGAAATAATCATGCATCATCTTGCCACTTTCTAAAAGTAGCAATCTCTTCCTCAGAGGCATTGTCTGCAACCATTGCAGGGATAGGCATATTAAGGACATAAGATAGTTTTTCAGCCGTGAGAACTATTCTCAAATTCCTTAACCAATCCGTTTAATTCGGTCTGGTTAATTTACATCAAATATGTTTCGCAGTGATAGTAATTTTAGACATTGTAAAATTCTGTAAATGAATTTGTAATTAACAACATTTTAACATACATTCTTTTATTAATTACCAAAATAAATTAGGTCTTGTTTTAAATTGGTATCTCCCACTATTTTCTTCAAACTATATTACCCTCACTTATATAGTTCGGCAAAATCTAATTAAAGATTTGCTAGTGAGAATAAGGATCCCATTTCAAATGTATATAGCCTTGTGGTGACACAACAAACTATATATAAATAAATAGGTAGACAACTTTTGTCAATTACATCAACTATGCAACTCCTTGTATTTTGCCTCTTAGATTATTTTGATCAAGTGGTGGCACATCCGAATCAAAATTATCCAAGTTAAGTCCGACCTAGCACTCCATATATTCAAAAAAGAAAAATATCATCCTTGTGGTGACACAACAAAACAATATTGTTCAATTTTCTTTATAAGCATCAAATGTGATAAATTAACATCTTAAATACTTAATACTTGCCTTGTGGTGACACAACAAACTCATATTAAATATTTAATACTCTATTAATTTTATCATGCTAGAAAGGCGGCGCTCGATATTCCAAATATCTTTAAACGCTTTAGGACTTAATATAAAAATTGAGGGTTTTGTTATTAATTTGTCTCATCTTGTTTAGCGCATTTACATATATATATAAAATACGCGTCATATTAATGAACATGCAAAGCATGTTTGCATAATATATAATATATATAGTATAAGCATGCACATATAGAATACTATATTCTACCCGGATTGATTATGGACTTTTATTCTAGTTTGGTTCACTAGAGCCACCAAGTGAACCAAAAGGTCAAACCCTAGGGTGCAAGAAATAATATTTAAATATAACTATTACATTTAAACCCTGCTCTATTACAAATCGGGTCTTCAAGCGCTCCTTGTCCCTTGATCTCCAATTTTTCAAAATTAATTCTAACTATTCCTATTACAAAACTATTTAAAATAAATAGAAACCTTGATCGCTAAATCGAGGGAAGTACATAGGAGGAGATAGAATTTACATTAAGAAAAATTAGAGAAGACGAGGTACTGTGAGACCCCATTTAATAAAATCCATACATTCATGCATCCAACTAAAATAAAATTCAATCATATTGGTCAATAGTCCATAATCAATCCCATTTATTATCATACACATCATCATACGTGATCAATAAACAACATTCATCATATGAATAATAAACATTTAATATATATATATGATATCATTTAATGGGCAAATTTAGTTAGTATAAAATCTATTTTTGAATCAAAATAAACTCCTTTATTTTAATCCAAATTTAAATCAAAATAAAACTATTTTATTTTAATTTATCCAATTTTGAATAAAATAAACTATTGTATTTTAATCAAAATCTTTAATCAAAATAAACTCCTTTATTTTAATTAATTATGGAATCCAATTCCATGTAAAAAAAAATCTTTAATTAAAATAAACTCTTTTATTTTAATTAATTATGGAATCCAATTCCATGTAAAAAAAAAAAAATAATTAAAGGAAACACTTGATATTCTTTTCCTATTCACAAATAAACTCGTTTATTTTGAATAATATGAAATCTTATTCCATATTTAAATAAACTCCTTTATTTAAGGAAATTAGGATTCTCTTCCTATTCACAAATAAACTCTTTTATTTTGAATAATATGAAATCTTATTTCATATCTAAATAAACTCCTTTATTTAAGGAAAAATAGAATCCAATTTCAACTCTAATTAGTTATCATGGAATCCAATTCCAACTCTAATTAGTTAGCATGAAATTAAATTTTAAAATTAAAATTAAACTTTTATTTTAAAATTAAAATAAACTTTTATTTTAAAATTAAAATAAATCTTTTATTTTAAAATTAAAATAAATCTTTTATTTTAATTATAAAATTATTGAGAATAATATATTATATATATATAATATATATAATATATTATAAAATAACCGAATATATATATATATATAAAAAATCGAACGATTATAATAATATATATATATATATATATATATATATATTATCCGTGCACCATTTAATATAATGTTTCTTGCCGGATTCTTTTAAACTTTTGATTCAGGAAGCACATGGGCTACCATTACAAACCACCTGCTATAGCCCTTGCCATTTCCAATTTTTTTATTATTAATTTTTTTTTTTTTAAAACCGTGAGTTTAAGAAATAAAACCAATATGACCCACGTGGATAATTTCCTTTTGAAGCAACATGATATCCGTGCAGGTCATCTTGTTATCCACGAAAAAAAAAGCTGGGTCACGTGAATCATGGGAATGAAGCAAAAAAATAAAAACGGCATGAAAAAAAAAAAAAAATGTTCGTTCGTTCCCTTTTTTCTTTTTTTTTTTTTTTTAAATTTTATACAATAAAATTATGCCTAATTAAATTGTTCTAAACACATATCAACATACATATTAAATCAAACAATTAATAATTTGCATGAAGGTTTGGCTCTGATGCCACTGTTAGGTTTGTAATATTCTAGAATACAATCAAATTGCAAAAATTAAGCGGAAGCGTGTAAAATCAGAGTTTAAAAAAAAATTACAAACCATAAACCCGGATCACCCTTTATGCACAATTATTAATTAAACGAAAAGATAAAGAATAAATCATACCCTTGAAGATCGAGCTTCCTCAGGTACAAGTTCACCTCCAAATCCTTTCGCGTTCAATCTTGAATCTACCGGGTTTGATTCCTTCCTTTGATCAACGTTAGCCACCCAAATGTTTGGCCTCTAGAGGTGATCCACCAAGGAAGAAGAAAATTCAAGAAGAAGGGGTATTGGCTCAAACCCTAATTTTTCCTATCTCTATAGAAAAAGGGCGTACTCTCCAACAAATTGGAATTATGTCGTATGTTATAAAAGTCAACAACCCCCACCACCCATAATAAGACTCCTCTTATTTATAGATGTGGGCAACCCATCTTAACAATTAAGGAATTGGGTTTTATTTAATTAATTAAGCTCCCTAATCTTATTAGGGATAATTAATTAAACTCCTTTAACTAATTTTCCTTCCTAATCCAATTAGGAATAAATGAGAGTACTTATATTAAATTAATTCCTAAACTCTTTTAGAAATTAAAATAATAATAATTGTAATAATATTAATAAGACTCCTCTTATTAATTTATATTTAATATTTCTAAAATATTAAATAATAAATATTAAGCTATTTAATTTATTTTATCACCATAGATTAAATTAAATATACTTAACATATTATTACGATTATGCCATTAACTTCTTAAATAATTATTCTTCCTTTTATGGTGTGACCCTTTAGGTTCTCCATATTAAACCTAGGTTGTGAATAAATCAATTAGAAACAATTCTAATCTTATTTAAATAAATAAATTAAACAATTAATTTATTTAAATAAATAATATTTATTCTACAATAGGGATAAGCCTCCCTAGCGATCAACGACTTTCCAGGATAATATAGATTTCATCATTAATCATAAAGAACCTTTGAGTAAATAGTTCTGCATGAATTTAATCCTTCCACCATACAATGTCCCAATTAAATATAAGACATAGAATTTACATCGAGTCTTATTTTATTTAATTATATGTATTTCGACTCTTAAATGCACAACTCCTAAAAATGCAAATTAAAAACTCCTTTCTAATTTCATTACGCCTTAACCAAGGACTACCGGGTTGTCATTTATCGAATCACATAGACATTTCTTCTTTTATTAGAAGTGGTAGATTCTTTATTGATCATACATTATCTCCATGTATGAACTTATTATACCCAAGCATACCTTTGATATACCCTAAGGGTCTTAAGGAATAAGTCAAAGTATAACTCATCATACACAAGATACTATGATGATCTTAAGTCCAAGGATTACTTGTCTTACTATCACTACAGAATTCCTATTGACAGCAAGTAAAACTCCATTAGGTATTCCTTAGCGAGCCACGCTTAAAGTGAACTTATTCTCTAATAAGCACCTACATACTTGCTTTAGTGTCTCCACATAAATGATCATGAGATCAATCATCCTCATCCAATGAGCAAGCAACGTATGTACCAATCTATCCGGATTCACTAATCCCCAATTTTGTAATCCAACGATTGGGAACTATTTTAGTTTTAAGCTTTCTAAGAATTTAGATCTCATTAGAATGATCATCATCATTATTCTAAAAGCATTGCTTAAAACTATGGGTTTATCACATATTATAAAACAAAGATCATGTAGATAATTAAAAGCCTTTAATAAATTAATATTTTTTATTAATAAATGAATAAGATTGTTAAAAAGTATATGTTTTATCATCAAACATGATTGGCTTGTGTGCATACTACTTTCACAACCCTCCTTAACAATTAAGGAATTGAGTTTTATTTTAATTAATTAAATTCTTTTAATTAATTAAGCTCTCTAATCTTATTAGTGATAATTAATTAAACTCTTTTAATTAATTTGTCTACTAATCTTATTAGGAATAAATGAGAGTACTAATATTAAATTAATTTCTAAACTCTTTTAGAAATTAAAATAATAATAATTATAATAATATTAATAAGACTTCTTTTATTAATTTATATTTAATATTTCTAAAATATTAAATAATAAATATTAAGCTATTTAATTTATTCTATCACCATAGATTAAATTAAATATACTTAACATATTATTACGATTATGCCATTAACTTCTTAAATAATTATTCTTCCTTTAATGGTGTGACCCTTTAGGTTCTCCATATTAAACCCATTGTGAATAAATCAATTAGAATAATTCTAATCTTATTTAAATAAATAAATTAAACGATTAATTTATTTAAATAAATAATATTTATTCTACAATAGGGATAAGCCTCCCAAAGCGATCAACGACTTTCCGGATAATATAGATTTCAACATTAATCATAAAAGAACCTTTGAGTTAATAGTTACCGTGCATAATTCAATCATTCCACCATATAATGTCCCAATTAAATATAAGATATGGAATTACTTTCAAAGTCTTATTTTATTTAATTATATGTATTTCGACTCTTAAATGCACAACTCCAAATAATGCAAATCGAAACTCCTTTCTAATTTCATTCTGCCTTGGCCAAGGACTACTGAGTTGTCATTTATCGAATCACATAGGATATTTCTCTTCTTTTACTAGAAGTGGTAGATTCTTTATTGATCATACATTATCTCCATGTACAACTTATTATACCCAAGCATACCCTTTGATATACCCTAAGGGTCTTAAGGAATAAGTCAAAGTATAACTCATCATACACAAGATACTATGATGATCTCAAGTCCAAGGATCACTTGACTACTATCACTACGAGAATTTCTATTGACGGTAGTAAAACTCCATTAGGTATTCCTTAGCGAGCCACGCTCAAAGGAACTTATTTTCTAATAAGCACCTACATACTTGCTTTAGTGTCTCCACACAAATGATTATGAGATCAATCATCCTCATCCAACGAAAGCAAGCAACGTATGTACCAATCTATCCGGATTCACTAATCCCCAATTTAGTAATCCAACGATTGGGAACTATTTTAGTTTTAAGCTTTCTAAGAATTTAGATCTCATTAGAATGATCATCATCATTATTCTAAAAGCATTGCTTAAAACTATGGGTTTATCACATATTATAAAACAAAGATCATGTAGATAATTAAAACCTTTAATAAATTAATATTTTTATTAATAAATGAATAAGATTGTTACAAAGTATATGCTTTATCATCAAACATGATTGGCTTGTGTGCATACTACTTTCACATATGCTATCCAAGTGCTAATTTTCATGTCCCAGCAGAGTTCAAGGAAAGATAGGAGACTCAGCTTTCGAGACCCCCTGTCCCGGCGGGGGTATATGCCTATAATCAGCCCTCTTCGACGGGCATGCATTCTGTAAACAATATTGAAGACCCCCCGCCCCGGCGGGGGTATGAAGGCAAAAAGGGCCCACCCCGGTAGGGGTGTATTCTGCAAACTGGCTTGGCTGATCTTCATACTTGCAACCATAATGCTTCAATTGACGTCCTTTCTTCGTTACTTGCCACAACAACCACCCTACACATAAAAGAACACGAAACGAGTAAAAACGAACATGGAAACAAGAATTCAACAACGATTAAGCTTGAAATGGACATCGATTCGTGGATATAAAATCCACTTATCATTAAGTTCCAATGGATCAATATAAATGCTTAGAATATATGATATCTAGCAGTATAGGTTTCTAGATCAAAAAATTAGAAGAAATCAATATAATCATAACACCACTTGATTCCTCTATTTAATTTTATCAAAAAAATTTGGGCTTATCTCTGGGGTTGGACTGATTTGACTTTCAGGGTTATCTCTGAAAGACGATTCTGCCTCCTGCATGATTAATAACAAGAATGCAAAATTTTGAATGTCGACTATAGTCGAATGTGACCAATAATCTTCATATTTATTTTTTTCAATCAACCTCAAATTTATTTGTTGACTTAATTCTGTTAAGTTCCACTTAATCAATATAAATGCTTAGAATATATGATATCTTGCATTGTAGGTTTCTAGATCAAAAAATTAGAAGAAATCAATTTAATCATAACACCACTTGATTCTTCTATTTAATTTTATCAAAAAATAATTGCGCAAATATCCTAACTCGGATAACCGTTTGTTGGGAAAATACATCCGACTATAATCATATATGATAAATTAAACATAAAAAATACCAATAATATACCGTCTAACCAATTAAATAATAACTGAAAAAAGTAATAGTATAAAAATAAATCACCTGACGTGGACAACCCTCTCATTAACTACATAAATTACAACGAAAAAACACCTTTAGCATCACAACGGCGGTAAAAATTGATCTTAAAAATCAAAGGTGGTTTGTTGCGGTGTGAAGAGGGCTATTATGGTAAAGTCAAAGTTTCTTCAACATAGCAAACGATAATCGATAAGGTCTTCTTTGCCTTGCCCGCGCAGCTTCAAGTCCAGAGCAAGTGCAAGAGGAAGACAGAGATGGCTTACAATCTCATCTCTTCTTCACCATCTACAACTACAATTCTACATAACGAGCCGTTCTCGGTTTGCAATTACCTCTTTACACCATCTGTACTAAAACTCACTCCTTTTCAACCTGTTTTGAGAAATGTTAGAAATTTCAATCGCTCTACTTTTCTCCAAATCAGTCATGTTTTTTTACAAGACCCAGTTATAGAACAAATCCAAAACCCAGATGAAAAATCCGGTTTTTCATCCAAAAGCTCCATCTGGGTCAATCCCAAAAGCCCCAGAGCTTCACAGCTTCGACAAAAATCGTACGATTCCAGGTACTCTTCTCTAGTGAAAGTCTCCGAGTCTTTGAATTCGTGTAAGCCAGTAGAGGAAGATGTGTTCGCCGTATTGGCTAGTTTAGGCGATAAGATTGTAGAGCAAGATGCTGTAATTATTCTTAATAACATGTCAAACTCTGAAACAGCTCCAATTGTGCTTAATTTCTTTCAGCAAAGAGCAAAATTGAATAACGAGGTGATTTTATATAATGTGACTTTGAAAGTTTTGAGGAAATCAAAGGATTTGGATGGAGCGGAGAATCTGTTTGATGAAATACTTGAAAGAGGGCTTAAGCCGGATAATGTAACATTTTCTACGATAATTAGCTGTGCTAGGTTGTGCTCTTTGCCGATGAAGGCTGTGGAATGGTTTGAGAAAATGCCTTCTTTTGGGTGTAAACCGGATAATGTTACTTACTCTGTGATGATTGATGCCTATGGACGGGCGGGGAATGTTGATATGGCATTGAGTTTGTATGACCGTTCAAGAACGGAAAAGTGGCGCATTGATGCTGTCACTTTTGCCACGGTGATTAGGATATATGGAACGTCTGGAAATTTTGATGGGTGTTTAAATGTGTACGAGGAGATGAAGGCTCTTGGTGTGAAGCCTAACTTAGTTTTGTATAACACTTTGTTAGATGCCATGGGAAGAGCCAAGAGGCCTTGGCAAGCAAAAACTATTTACAAGGAGATGATGAACAATGGGTTTACTCAGAGTCGGGCAACCTATGCTGCACTAATTCGGGCCTATGGTAGAGCTCGCTATGGTGAAGATGCTATTAGTGTATATAGAGAGATGAAGGAGAAAGGAATGGAGTTGAATGTTGTTCTATATAATACCCTTTTAGCTATGTGTGCTGATGTGGGCTTTACGGATGCAGCTGCTGACATATTTGAGGATATGAAGAGGTCTCAGAATTGCAAGCCTGATAGTTGGACATTTTCTTCTTTGATTACGATATATTCCTGCTGTGGAAAAGTGTCAGAGGCGGAGGCTGCACTGAATGAAATGTTGGAAGCAGGTTTTGAGCCTAATATATTTGTTCTAACATCACTCATCCAATGCTATGGGAAAGCCAACCGTACAGATGATGTTGTGAGAACATTTCATCGACTGATTGAGCTAGGTATAAATCCTGATGAACGCTTTTGTGGTTGTCTTCTTAATGTGATGGCCCAAACTGCGAAGGAAGAACTTGGTAAGCTGACAAAATGCATTGAGAAGGCTAATTCAAAGCTTGGTTATGTTGTGAAACTTCTCGTGGAGGGGGATGAAATTGAAGGAGCAAACTTTAAAATCCATGCTGGTGAGCTCCTTGATTCTATTGGTACTGATATTAAGAAAGCATATTGCAATTGCTTAATTGATCTCTGTGTAAACCTTAATTTGTTGGAGAGAGCTTGTGAGTTGTTAAACCTGGGACTTACACGTGAGATATACACAGATATACAGTCGAAATCTTCAACCCAGTGGTCTTTACATTTGAAGTCTCTATCCCTTGGAGCAGCTCTGACTGCCTTACACGTGTGGATGAATGACTTATCTAGATCCCTTGAAAGTAGAGAGGAGCTTCCATCATTGCTAGGAATCAATACTGGGCATGGGAAACACAAATATTCTGACAAAGGATTGGCGGGTGTGGTTGAGGCACATCTGAAGGAACTTGATGCTCCATTCCATGAGGCTCCTGATAAGGTTGGCTGGTTTTTGACAACTAAAGTTGCAGCTAAGTCATGGTTGGAATCTAGACATTCCCATTAGGTAGTTACTGCATTAGTGCTGCGCTTAATTGCATTTAGCCCTTCAAGAAGAGCTCTAATGATGATTATGGATCTCCGTAATGGTATGAGTTTTTATGAGTTCTTATTACGCAGACTTTTTTTTTTTTGCGATATGTAGCTCTTATGATTCAGAAATATATTTTATTATTGCACCAAATACAGCTACTTATACTTGCTTACAATTCAGGCTATAATCGATCTGGTTATTAAATCATTAAGTTCTAATGTTACGTTTGGATTGAAGGAATGAAATGAATAGTGGAATTATTTATTTCATTCTAGTTGGAATGAGTTATTGTTCTCCCTCCTCCAAGGAACCAAACACAATTTTTTTCATTCCAATCGCAACCAAATACAATTTTTATCATTCCATATGGATGAGTCATTCCATTGTTAGAATATTTTATATCCTTATGTGACCTCTACTATTTATGGAATTATTGGGCTTACATATTGTATTAATTTAATCACCTTATTTATAAGTTTGGTAATTATGTGACTCATAAATATTATTACTAATATTAATTTGGCATAATAGGCCCTAAAGTTTCATAATCTTGATGGACGATTTTGACCATTAGCTATTCTATAAATAAAACAGTTAGGGTTTGATCCCAATTGTGGTCTCAAGAAATTTATACACACATACACATCCATCATAAGATTGAAAGAGACAATTGAAGAAATTCACCCTTAAGCGCGGCGGAAGCGTGATACACACAAGATATCTTCTCTTAATTCATGTAAATACCTAATTGATTAATTGATTTTATTCTATATAATAGCACGTTTCGATATAATTATTTCACATCTAGTATCAGAGCCATGGTTACGCTATTGTATAAAATAAATTAATTGTGTTGTTAAGCTAAAAATTGTAATTCCGCATAATCTCTTTATTGACATAATATAAAATTATTTAGTATGTTAAATAATTTTTGAATGAAAATAAATTTTTTTGAAAAGTAATTTGTAATATGATTCGAAAACTGATTATAATTCTATTTGATTTCGGAAATTAATGATTACGTTTCTTAGTGTTGTGACACCTCCAAATCCCGGTACCTCATTACCTCAAGATTTGGTGTTCGCTTGATAAAAACATTTATATCTATCTACCCAAATATGATAAAATTAAATCATAAATCCTCCCTTTAAATAAGGTTACATCATTAAATAAAATCTTCCCAAGTTGTCTAACCTTAAACATCATTCAAGTTCGGAAATAAAATTATTACATCACATCATTAAACAAAAGTCTATCATCATATCAATAAAATAAAATTACAAGTCTTCATCACTTGTACATTTTTTCCTTTTCTTTGCTAGTTGTAGGTTCATCTATCTTCTTAACTTTAGCTGCAATGATTGTATTTATGCAAGAGTGAGCAAAACAAATGCTCACTAGATATAGTAATGAATCAACAAGATAATAATAACTTCCAATGAATATGTTTATCAAAACTGAATAGTACTCTATCAATGATAATCAAAGACTGGAATTAAAATATGGAATATATATCTGAGGGTCATAAGACCACGAACTATGTCCACAGTTGTAAATAATCTTTCAACTTCAATTTTAACAATCATAAGACTATAAGGACTCCTCGTACTTAGGGGGATCAACCCTTCGTACAATGTATTGTGCACAAACATTTCAACGCTAAGTGTAAATTATCCCCTAATATTAGGATTGTTCATCTCAGTATTTAGAGTACAAGTCCGCACCAAAGTAAGTTTGGTTTGGATACATTACAAGGTAATTTAGAATTTAACGGTCATCAACTACGAAGTAGTTGAATAAAAAGGTAACAACTTTATGTTATGGAATAAATCATAACCGAGTTGACATTGTAAATTAAGATCATACTTTAGGAATAATCTAATAGCATACATATTGAAGACTATAACCTACCTTGCTTGAACAAGGTTAAGCTAAGGTTAAGATCTTATAATTGAATCTTAAACATGCATCATAATTAATAACTTGAACGATAAAACTTGTTTATCAGAATGAAAATTATTGCATGCTAGAATAACAAGTTTAAGTTTAGAAAAACTTGCATAATGTAATCGAACAAGAAACAATAACTTGCTCAATAATAAACAAACTAGCTTCAACAAAAGTGTAAGCTAGCACAATGTAACAATAGATTTAGAGGACTTGCAAAATCATAAATAAACTAACTCAACGAAAGTGTGGAGATAGAAAACTTGCACAATAATAATCAAGGTAGAGTAAGAAACTTGTCTTGCTTGTAGGCTTAACCGTAACAATTCAATTCACAATATCCTATTCATATGCCATTAAGATACAATTACTTACTCTAGATACTTGTATACAAATAAGTACCTATTTCATGTATGTCTACTGTAAGACCCCAACTTTTATAAATAAAGATGAATTTTCTATAAATATTATTTTTGAATATTATGGAATAAATTTGATATAATGTTATAGTTGTGGGTAATATTTATACATTTTTCAAAGTAATCAAGTTGTTATAAAATATTCGTTTGACGGGGAATATTCGTACGACGGCTCAATCATTGGTGGACCCTACAACGGAAGTATTGTCGTAGTTAGAAAACGACAAAATTATCTTTCTATAAAAATAACGGCAGAGGTGTTACCGTTAAAACTGTTGAACTACCCTAAGTAGTAAAAGTACAAGAATATGTCTGTGAAGTTGTATAGTAGCACGATATTGATTATTGATGCTTACGTGAAAAGTCACTCAATATACTCTCATTATTGCTTCAAGAATTCTTTGCATCATATCTCTTATATTATTGATTCAATTATTGTCACAAAGATCATCCGATATAATATGTTATAGTATTAAATCAATAATTGAGACGACAAGTTATAAATGATTAATAATTGTTGAAAGATTAATTATGTGTTGATTAAAAATAAAATGATTTGTGGTAATATTTATTCAATCCTTGATGTATATAAAGTCTCATTATGAGACGTTTGTGGTAAGTTTGATTATTTTATGGGGGCCCATATGTCATCATCTAAGAGTCTCTTCAATCAATAGTAATTACCTTCGTCGATAGTAATTACCTTTGTGAATAGTAATTACCTTTACCAGACGTCAAATCACTTGCCGCTTCATATTACGACGTCGAACCACTTGTCGTTTCACATTACACAGCGTCCGAACCACTTGTCGTTTCACATTACAAAAGTGCCGAACCACTTGTCGTTTCACATTATAAAGGCGTCAAACCACTTTTCTTTTCACATCACTCACCAAATAAAGCCACTTGCCTTTTCACATGGCGGTCTTAAGCTAGAAATCTTCTATAAATAGAGGCCTAGTGCTTCATTATTTTTCACTTAATTCATTCAAGCTATAGAGAGAGAAAGTATAGAGAATAAGAGAGAAAGAAGAAGAGTATTTTGTTACTACACTCTGCAGATTTCAATCTCCTACTAAAAAGTAAGGGTGTTATTCTTTCTTATTCAGCGAAGAGAACTGTTGTTATTCCATTGCTTATTATTCTTGGAATAACTTTTGTATATCTGGCTTACCCTATACTTGGTGACATTCTTCTATTATTCTCATTGGAACATCCTCGTGCATGTGTTTTACAATTTTACCTAGTTCCGCTCTTTATTATTATTCTATTGGAACATCCGTCATGCATGTGTTTTTACACCGACTGGTTCCATCTTTATTATTATTCTCGCTGAACATCCATGCTCGTGTGTTTACGCCAACTCGGTTCCATTCTTTATTATTCTCGTTGGAATATCCTCATCTGCATGCGTTTCGCCGCCGGACCGGTTTCGTTATTTATTATTCTGCTGGAATAACTCATGCATGTGCGCCTATCGCATGCGGTGGTGATTTCTTTTGTTATTCCATTCTTTATTATACTCGATTGGTTAAAACTTTGACTTCTATCATACATGAAATTAGTGGAATATCCTTGATATTTGCAAGCTTCATCCAATATCCTTTCATGAAAATATTCTTCTAAGTATTCTTGAATTTTACTCTACAAAGCGATATCATGTTGATAGCTTGGATGTTATTGGTTCTCCGGATAAATTAATTCTTGAACTTGTTTTATTGAGTTCTTATATCATTGTCATCATCCTCATATTTATATTTTTTTTTTTCGAAGTCATCTGTGGCACATAGTGCATAGATGGACTTGGTATGATTATGACTAGGGATTATTCGGTGTAATCATGACCGTAATGTTACAAATGATTTGGTAAAAATCCTCATTGGCCCATAGTGCATTGATGGACAGTTATTGGCAAGATCATGACCATTAATGAATACACAAATATTCTTGGCCGTAGTGCATGGATAATTGTGGTCGTGATACTAAAGAATATCATCGGTAGTAGTGCGGGGGTGATTCGATGATGTGGAATATTTATTAAAGTGAGTCTCAAATATAACAATGATGAAAAACCTTTTAAATCATAAAAGATAGTAGATTTTATTTTCTACTTGACTCTTTTAATGGATTCTTGGTTCAACCAGTAGTTAAACTTGATGTTCATTATATTTTATCGCTTTAACATCGTTGAAATAATGATAATTTATTCGCATTATCTTAGTCATAATATTTCTTCTTGAGCTAGTTGAGCTCACCCTTTCTTTCACACTTTCTCTTGAGAAATGAGAATATAGTTGGGGCGAGTCTGAGAAGCGGAGTAATGGTCCGAGAGAATAGCATTAGTAGTCCTCACTATTCGTGAAATAAAGGTGATAATAATTGTAATTAGGACTACTTTTGAGTTTGTATAATCTCTAGTAGACAATATTTGTATTCAAACTCACGAGTTTATGTCAGATATTATACAGATCTTATATTAGTAAGTTGTATTTAAATTACATCCATGTATCCGACTACCCAAGATGGGTGATGTATACCTAATTTTGGGGGCGCCACAACAGTTGGTATCGAGCTTAGGATATGATCCTGGCTAAGATGTGAGAATAGTACTAGGAGGGAGAGACAGGGAATACCTTCGCTAGTATGACCTACCTAAGTTTATGTGCTATTTTATTGGTCAATCGAAATATAGGGATAATATGTTACATGTCAATTAACCTTTTATTTTGTGGCGATGTCTCCAAAATGACATCCGAGAATGTTGAGAATAAAGAATGGTGCACAAATCGATCATTGATTCACCACATATCAATAATCGTGATAATGTGCATCGAGAAGGCGACAATCCTCACGTACAACAACAACACCGACCAAATGATGAATGATCAAATGTTCGGAGGCTTTATGCGATTATGCAACAAAGAAAGCGAGAGCGACTCATCCAAAACATAGGTGGAAACATGAAACTCTCGGCGGTCACCGCTAAACAATTTCAAGGAGCGGGACCACCGGAGTTTAAGGAGAGCCAAAACCACTTTACGGCGGAAGCATAGATAAAGCAGATTACCAAGATATTTGATGTCTTGGGATGCTCCGAGAGCAAAAGGTTCCTTTCGCCACCTTTATGTTGCGCGAGAGGCGACATCTTGGTGGGAATCGGTAAACGCGTTTCAACTCATTGTCTTGAAGATATCTTGGGAGAAGTTCCAGAGTCATTCAACGACAAATACTTTCTGAAAGTATTCGCCACATGAAGGAGGTGGAGTTTATCAAATTGAACAAAATAATATGGCCAGTGTAACGTGATACGAGGCAAAATTTGCGAGTTATCACACGGTTCATATTCCACTGTGGATAATGAAGAGAGAATGGCGCGAATGTTTTTAAGAGGTTTGAAGCGGGAGATACGTCGAACATCTTATTTCTCATAAACCGTGTTTGTATTCGGATGTTGTAAATAGGGCTCGATTAGTGGAAGCGCGATAACGAGTCAATTGAACTAAAAGTGAGCGGTAAACAAAATTATAATACCGGTGAGAGTAGTCATCGAGCGGTGACAACAAGCGTGGAGGGAATCAACGGGCGGATATGGTAACCACTTGGTGGTAATCGTACAAAAAAATAAGAATGGACATTTCAAGAAAAGGAGATTCAACAATGATGGAAAGACGCGTCGACTAGCACCAAGTTGTTAAGGAAGGAGAAAGACCACCTATCATATGCTTCAAATGCGAGGAGAGGGACACATCGATTCAAATCGGGCCATGCCATTCAAAGCATGTTATAATTGTGGAAGAGAAGGTCACTTAGCTTGATTTTGTCGTTTATCAAGACAAATTCAAGCTAGGATGGAGGCACCAAAGGTCGTCCCGAAAAAGTTAAAATCCAGAAGTCAAGGGAGAACGTTTGTTGTGACCTCCCCCAGAGCGCAAGGAATGAATGAGGTCATCACGGTGTAAGCTTATCATAAACTCTAATGAAGTCTATACTTTATTTGATACCGGTTCTACCCATTCTTTTATTTCTCCTACTTGCGCTCATCGATTAAATTTGACTCGAGAAATTAGACTTTGACTTATCTCAGAAAACTCCGTAGGAGAAACCTTCACTACATCCACTGCTTATAAGTCTTGTTTGGTTCAAATCGGTACCCTCTCTCATTACTTGTCGATCTTATTTTATTAAAAATACTTGCATTTGACGTGATTCTGTGGATTGATTGGTTAACTACTTATCATGCAAAATTTGATTGTTTTCGTAAGGTTGTTAGCTTTCATATTCCTAACCAACCTATTATGCTAATTGAAGCGACCAAACCATTAAAATCAATCACGGACATCTCAAGCCATAAAGCTATTCGCTTATCAAAAAAGCGGATGTCAAGCTTTCTTAGCTCATGTCACGATTTAAACAAAAATACGCCGGTTTTGAACGATATTTCTATTGTTAATAAATTTCCGACGTATTCCCAAGAACTTCCTTTACCTACCCCGGCGTGAAATTGAATTTTGTATCGACCTTGAACTCCAGTACAAAACCTATTTCAAAGCCCCATATCGAATGGCTCTATCAACTTCGTGAGTTAAAGACCCAACCGCAGGAATTGTTAGACATCGGCTTTATTCGTCCCTAGTACTTCTCCTTGGGGTGCTCCTGTTCTATTCGTGAAGAAGAAAGATGGGAGTATCGCGACTTTGTATTGATTATCGGGAGTTGAATCATGTCACCATCAAAAATAGGTATCCATTGCCACGTATTGATGACCTTGTTTGACCAACAGCAAGGAGCCAAATTCTTTTCAAAGATTGATCTTCGTTAGGATATCACCAATTGAAGATTAGAATCCGCGACATTCCAAAGACGGCTTTCCGTAACTCCTGATGCGGGCATTATGAATTCCTAGTCATGTCCTTTGGATTGACTAATGCTCCTTTGCCTTTCATGGATATGATGAACCGAGTATTCAAGGAATATTTGGATCACTTTGTGGTCGCCTTTATTGATGACATCCTTATTTATTCCAAAAGCCGTGAAGATCATGAAAGCAACACTTGAGGTCGACACTCCAAAAGCTTCGTGAATATAAGCTTTATGCCAAGTTGAAGAAATGCGAGTTACGGCTCAAGAAGTAGCATTCATTGGGCACGTGGTATCAAGTCATGAAATATCTGCCGACCCAAAGAAAGATTGAAGCTATTCAAAGTGGGAACAACCTAAATCGATGGCCAAAGTACGTAGCTTTCTCGGTTTAGTTGGTTATTATCGAGATTCATGGAAGGATTTTCTCGAATCGCTACTCCATCGACTCAAATGACTCGGAAAGATACAAAGTTCGGTTGGAGCGAAGAATGTGAGAAGAGTTTTCAAGAACTCAAGAGGAGACTTATTTCAAAGACTGCTCGGCGTAATACCATCCGCTCGGAGGGATTTGTCATCTACAATGATGATTCTTCTAGCAAAGGTTGGGATGTGTTCTCATGCAACATGGAAAAGTTATAGCCTATGCCTCATGAATAACTCAAAGAATATGAGAGGAATTATCCTACTCATGATCTAGAGTTAGCAAATTGTTGTCTTTACTTAAAAATTGGAGGCATTACTTGTATGGGGAGAAAGTGGAGATCTTTACGGATCATAAAAGCCTCAAATATTTCTTCACTCAAAAGGAACTCAACATGCGACAACGACGTTGGCTTGAATCGCTGAAAGATTATGATCATACCATCCAATACCATCCTGGAAAAGCGAACGTGGTAGCTGACGCATTGAGTAGAAGATCATATGCAAGTACGAGTGCAATATTGTCAACGCAAAGGCCCATTTTATCTAACTTGCAAAGGATGGAGATAGAGTTAAAGACTCTGGGACGCGTGTGATGATAAGCGAGTATACTGAGTAGAACCGACTTTAATCGATAAAGTTAAAGTCGCTTTCAAGCTTCTGGACACTGGAGTTGATCGTATGAGGAAGAAAGTGCAAGAAGGTGTTATCTTGGAAGCAAGAATCGATGAAAAAGGAATACTTGAGTCAACTCCGGACTTTGTGTTCCTAACGACCACGATTTAAAGTATAATATCATGATGGAGGCGCACAACACACCATTTGCAATCCATCTCAGGAGTACCAAAATGTATCATGATATTAAATCATACATTTTGGTGGAGCAATATAAAGAGAGAGATAGCGCTTATCTCTCAAAGTGTCTAACTTGTCAACGAGTTAAAGCGAGCATCAAGTACCAAAAGGTCCATTGCAACCACTTGAAATTCCGAGAATGGAAGTGGGAGCACATTACCATGGATTTCAATTCACGGCCTTCCTAAGGTTTCTCAAGGCATAGATGCGATTTGGGTCATTGTTGATAGATTGACCAAGTCCGCTCATTTCTTACCGATCGAGAAACTTATGCACTTGAACGTCTTGCTCAGATGTACATAAACGAGATTGTGAAGATCGCATGGTATCTTTGGTATCCATAGTTTCTGATCGAGACCCAAGATTCACTTCACGATTTTGGGTTAGTTTGCAAAAAGCTATGGGCACAGACTTACGATTTAGCTCGGCATATCATCCTCAGACGGACGGACAGTCGGAGAGGACTATTCAAACTCTTGAAGATCTATTAAGACTCTGTGTCCTTGATTTCAAGGGAAGTTGGGACAAGTTCTTACCATTGGTGGAGTTTTCCTACAACAACAGTTATCAAGCAAGTATTGGCATGGCTCCATTCGAAGTGTTGTATGGAAGAAAGTGTCGTTCTCTAGTATGCTGGGATGAGGTGGGTGAAGCAACGTTGTTGGGACCGGGAGTTGAAACGTATGATACTACGAAAAAGATTCAAACGATCCGACAACGATAAAAACCTCACAAAATCGACAAAAGAGTTATGCTGATCTTCATCGAAAGGACGTGGAATTCGATATAGGAGATCATGTGTTGTTAAGAGTTGCTCCATGGAAAGGAGTTACAAGATTTGGAAAGAGAGAAAACTCAATCCTCGATTCATCGGTCCATTTTAATCCTCGATCGAGTAGGAACGTGGCCTATAGACTGCGCTTTTACGCTAAGTATGTCTCGTGTTCATAACGTTTTCACATATCCATGTTACGTAAATATGTGAAAGACCCGAACCACATTATTGAGTTAGAACCGGACGAAATAGAGGAAGATTTGACGTATGAAGAGGTTCCTGTTCAAATCTTGGATAAGAAGGAACATATTCTACGCTCAAAGGTTATACCTCAAGTCAAAGTTTTGTGGAGGAACCACGATGTTGAGGAAATGACTTGGGAGTTAGAATCAAAATGAAATCAAGGTATCCTTACCTCTTCGACATACCAGGTACGTACCCTAATTTCGAGGGCAAAATTTCATAAGAAGGGAGGTTGTAAGACCCCAACTTTTATAAATAAAGATGAATTTTCTATAAATATTATTTTTGAATATTATGGAATAAATTTGATATAATGTTATAGTTGTGGGTAATATTTATAAATTTTGCAAAGTAAGCAAGTTGTTATAAAATATTCGTTTGATGGGGAATATTCTTTGACGATATTCACTCGATCATCATTGGTGGACCCATTAACGGAGTATTGTCGTAGTTAGAAAGCGACAAAATTATCTTTCTATAAAAATAATCTGGCAGAGGTGTTACTGTTAAAACCGTTGAACTACCCGTAGTAAAAGTACGATGTCTACGCCAGAGTTGTAGATAAGAGCACACGATATTGATTATTGATGCTTACGTGAGAAGTCACCACCTATGCTCAATTATTGCTACAAGAATTCTTTGCATCATATCTCTTATATTATTGATTCAATTATTGTCACAGTATCATCTGTATAATATGTTATAGTATTAAATCAATAATTGAGACGACAAGTTATAAATGATTAATAATTGTTGAAAGATTAATTATGTGTTGATTAAAAATAAAATGATTTGTGGTAATATTTATTCAATCCTTGATGTATATAAAGAGTTTGTTATAAGACGTTTGTGGTAAGTTTGATTATTTTATGGGGGCCCATATATCATCATCTAAAGAGTCTCTTCAATCAATAGTAATTACCTTCGTCGATAGTAATTACCTTTGTGAATAGTAATTACCTTTACCAGACGTCGAAACCACTTGCCGTTTCATATTACAAAGGCCGAACCACTTGTCGTTTCACATTACGAAAGTCCGAACCACTTGTCGCTTCCACATTACAGTGCGTCGAACCACTTGTCGTTTCACATTATAGGCGTCAAACCACTTTTCTTTTCACATCACCAAATCGTTAAGCCACTTGCCTTTTTCACATGGCGGTGCTAAGCTAGAAATCTTCTATAAATAGAGGCCTGGTGCTTCATTATTTTTCACGAATTCATTCAAGCTATAGAGAGAAAAGTATAGAGAGAATAAGAGAAAAGAAGAAGAATATTTTGTTACTACACTCTGCAAGATTCAATCTCCTACTAAAAGTAAGGGGTGTTATTCTTTCTTATTCATGAAGAGAACTGCTTGTTATTCCATTGCTTATTATTATTCATTGGAATAACTCAGATACGCGGTTTACCATATACTTGGTGACATTCTTCTATTATTCTCATTGGAATATCCATGTCATGTGTTTTACACCTACCTGAGTTCTGTCTTTATTATTATTCTATTGGAACATCTTATGCATGTGTTTTACAGGACTGGTTCCATCTTTATTATTATTACATTGGAACATCTTATGCTGCATGTGTTTCTGCCAACTCGGTTCCATTCTTTATTATTACATTGGAATATCCTCATCATGCGTTTTTCATGGGACTTGGTTCCGTTATTTATTATTACATTGGAATAACTTTATGCATGCGATTATCGCATGCATGGTGATTTCTTTTGTTATTCCATTCTTTATTATACTCGGTTGGTTAAAACTTTGACTTCTATCATACATGAAATTAGTGGAATATCCTTGATATTTGCGCTTCATCCAAAGATCCTTTCTGGGTGATATCCTTTCATGAAAATATTCTTCTAAGTATTCTTGAATTTTACTTAATTCTACAAAGCAAAGATCATGTTGATAGCTGGATGTTATTGGTTCCTGGATAAATTAATTCTTGAACTTGTTTTATCGAATTCTTATATCATTGTCATCATCCTCATATTTATATTTTTTTGAAAGTCATCCGTGGCCTCAGTAGTGCATAGATGGACTTGGTATGATTAGGACCGAGGATTATTCGGTAATCATCATGACCGTAATGTTACAAATGATTTGGTAAAAATCCTCATTGGCCCGTAGTGCATTGATGGATGATTGTTGGCATGATCACGACCATTAATGAATACACAAATATTCTCGGCCCGTAGTGCATGGATAATTGTGGTCGTGATACTAAAGAATATCCTCGTCAGTAGTGCAGGGGGTGATTCGATGATGTGAATATTTATTAAAGTTTGAGTCTCAAATATAATAGTGATGAAAAACTTTTTAAATCATAAAAGATAGTAGATTTTATTTTCTACTTGACTTTTTAATGGATTCTTTGGTTTCATTGTAGTTAAACTTGATGTTCATTATATTTTATCGCTTAACATCATTGTAGAGGCTAATGATAATTTATTACTCGCATTATCTTAGTCATAATATTTCTTCTTGAGCTAGTTGAGCTCACCCTTTCTTTCACCGCTTCTCTTCTGAAATGAGAATATAGGCTGGGGACGCCTGGGGAACTGAGTAATGGTCCGAGGATAGCATTAGTAGTCCTCACTATTCGTGAAATAGTGTGATAATAATTGTAATGAGGACTCCTTTTGAGTTTGTATAATCTCTAGTAGACAATATTTGTATTCAAACTCACAGTTTATGTCGTATTGTACACGACAGTTATATTAGTAAGTTGTATTTAAATTCTGTACCATGTATCTGACTACCCAAGATGGGTGATGTATACCTAATTTTGGGGGCATCACATCTACAAATAAGTACAAATAAGTCACTACATAATTGAGTTTCATAAATAATGATAACACTCGTTAAGTAATAATAATATGTTTATTTATAGCATTATAATACCATCCTAACACAATAATATTTTTAACAGATATAATATTGCATTATATTAGTTATTACAGACTCTGCGCACAGAAAAATAATTTTATGGGCCTTATTGTTAACCTAAAGGTCTCATATTTACGATTACGCTTTATACGGTGGTTTGCGGTATGCAGAGTATGACTGACGACGTCAAGTCCAAGCCGATGGTCGTATTTGTGACGCCGAAAAGTCGAGTCAAGTGCGAAATTGAGAAGATGGCGCGAAATTCTAAGACCGAGGCTCAATTACTGTAACACCCAAAACGAAAAACAAAATCAAGCTACTATGTCTTAATTAAAATGTATAACTTATGCAAATTACACATAAACTTCACCAAGCATACATATACTAATTTATCACAACTTAAACCACAATATCAGAAACCTTAAATCTTTGAAAGCAAATTTTTAAACCAAAATGCATTATTAAAATTTTTTGACACAGTTAACTATAATTGCACAATTATAACCCAAATTGATTTATTCTAACTATGTTGTCTTCATTTCTTACCAAGTTAATATATTCAAAATTAAATTTTGCAATTAATTGTTAGGTTTGTAATATTTATGAACGCAATCAAATTGCATAAAATAAGAGGAAGCATGGAAAATCAGAGTTTTAAAATATTACAAACTATATACCCGGATCATCCTTTATGCATAATTATTAATTAAACGAAAAGATAACGAATAAGAATCATACCCTTGAAGATTCGAGCTTCCTCAGGTACGAGTTCGCCTCCAAATCCTTTCACGTTCAACTTGAATCCACCGGGTTTGGTTCCTTCCTTTGATCAACGTTAGCCACCCAAGTGTTTGGCCTATAGAGGTGATCCACCAAGGAAGAAGAAATATTCAAGAAGAAGGGTGGTTGGCTAAATCCTAGTTTTCTATCTCTATAGAAAAAGAAGCGTACCCTCCAACAATTGGAATCATGTATGTTGTGAAAAAGTCAATAACCACTCAACACCCATAATAAGACTCCTCTTATTTATAGATGTAGGCAACCCTCCTTAACAATTAAGGAATTATGTTTTATTTTAATTAATTAAATTCTTTTAATTAATTTTGCTCCCAATCTTATTAGGAATAATTAATTAAAATCTTTTAATTAATTAACCTCCTAATCTTATTAGGATATATGAGAATACTGTTATTAATTAATTTCCAAACTCCTTTAGAATTAAATAATAATAATAAGACTCCTCTTATTAATTTATTTTAATATTTCAAAATATTAAATAATAAATATTAAGCTATTTAATTTATTCTATCACCATAGATTAAATTAAATATACTTAACTTATTATTACGATTATGTCATTAACTTCTTAAATAATTATTCTTCCTTTTATGGTATGACCATTTAGGTTCTCCATATTAAACCGGTTGTGAATAAATCAATTAGAACAATTCTAATCTTATTTAAATAAATAAATTAAATTATTAATTTATTAAAATAAATAATATTTATTCTACAATAGGGATAAGCCTCCCTAGCGATCAACGACTTTTAAGATAATATAGATTTTAACATTAATCATAAAAGAACCTTTGAATAAATAGTTACCATACAATTCAATCCTTCCACCATACAATGTCCCAATTAAATATAAGACATGGAATTACTGTCAAGTCTTATTTTATTTAATTATATGTATTTCGATCCTTAAATGCACAACCCCAAATAATGCAAATTAGAAACTCCTTTCTAATTTCATTCTGCCTTGGCCAAGGACTACTGGGTTGTCATTTATCGAATCACATAGGACATTTCTCTTCTTTTACTAGAAGTGGTAAATTCTTTATTGATCATACATTATCTCCATGTACAACTTATTATACCCAAGCATACCCTTTGATATACCCTAAGGGTCTTAAGGAATAAGTCAAAGTATAATTCATCATACACAAGATACTATGATAATCTCAAGTCCAAGGATCACTTGTACTACTATCACTATAGGAATTCCTATTGACAGGCAAGTAAAACTCCATTAGGTATTCCTTAGCGAGCCAATGCTCAAAGGAACTTATTCTCTAATAAGCACCTACATACTTGCTTTAGTGTCTCCACACAAATGATCATGAGATCAATCATCCTCATCCAATGAGCAAGCAACGTATGTACCAATCTATCCGGATTCACTAATCCCCTATTTAGTAATCCAACGATTCGGAAATATTTTAGTTTTAAACTTCTAAGAATTTAGATCTCATTAGAATGATCATCATCATTATTCTAAAAGCATTG
Source organism: Panax quinquefolius (assembly GCA_020205615.1). Taxonomy (NCBI): domain Eukaryota; kingdom Viridiplantae; phylum Streptophyta; class Magnoliopsida; order Apiales; family Araliaceae; genus Panax; species Panax quinquefolius. The sequence continues at coordinate 74,166,090 of CM035152.1, read as the reverse complement.
CTTAAAACTATGGGTTTATCACATATTATAAAACAACATCATGTAGATAATTTAAAAGTCTTTAATAAATTAATACTTTTTATTAATAAATAAATAAGATTATTACAAAGTATATGCTTTATTATCAAACATAATTTGCTTGTGTGCATACTACTTTTAATCTCCCACTTGCACTAAAGCCAATAGCCATGGTATCTCATACCCTTCTTCTATAAGTGACGATTGTCCTGTTGTTGGATAAGCTTTAGTTAATGGTTATGTAATGTTGTTCTTGAGAGTCCACTATCTCTATAGTGATTTCCCATCTTTCAATGATTCCTATAATCAAATGAAAGTGCCACAACACATGTTTAGATCCAAGATGAGACTTAGTAACTATTCCTAGTTCTATAATGAACTTTTCATCCAAACAATCAACTTGTAGCTTCATTTATAGCTATATACTTCGTCTTTATCACTAAACCAGTAACACTTTGCTGTTTGAAACCTTTTCAATTCACTGCACCACTGTTCAAGGTAACGCTTTACCTTAAAGTGGATTTTTTGTCGTCTTGGTCTGTCTGAAAACCTCGAGTCTATTAAGCCCTCTAGTTTTAATTCAGACTCACCATGAATATGATCACATCCTTAGTGCCCGCAAAGTACTTTCAGATATTTTTCACTGTCTTACAGTGATCTTCTCCAGAATATGACCGATCAACATCAGGTTTCGTATATTTCATTGCGATCTCTCTTTTATGAGTCTATGTGGACTATTAAGAGAGATACACCCCAGGGCTCGTCAACATGAGATATCCCACGGAGTTTGCCATGCTATACTACTTTAGCATCAAATGAATATACGTTCCTTGGGTTAATTCGAGCATCCTCTTTAATCTATCTATATAGATTTGTATCCCCAATTAAGATACTCTTCCCAAATAATTCATGGAGGAATGTTTCGACAACTTTATCTTTACTGATTATAGCATTGGCATGTCATTCTTTATCCGTATTATATCAACATATAATATTAAGAATGTCACGGCGCTCCCATTGACCCTTTTGTACACACTAGGTTCATTCTTGTTTTTGATAAAATCAAACTCTTTTGATTATCATATCAAAACGAATGTTCCATTTTTGAGAAGATTGCTTCAATCCATTTCTCTAAGAGTCTACAACTCTTACCTCATCGTATGTAACTGGATCATCATCTTCTATGATGCGTACCTCATCATCATCATCCATGATGAATCCATACCTCCTGTATCTTCTTGCTTATTCCGATTTACGATTATTTGTTGGTACAATAGGTCTATCTACAAGTTCCTCTTATTTAACTTATAGTGATTTATGGTTCTTGAACTCTTTAAGATCTATTATCCTCCCACTAGCTCCTTCAATAATAAACACCTTTATCTTAGAAGGTAGCTTGCTTCGCAACAAACACCTTTTGCTAAGTAGGATTATAGAACATATACCCTAAACTTACTTTAGGATGTCCCACAAATCTATACTTGTCAAATCTTGTCCCAAGCTTATCCTTTGAAACCTTTTCACATAAGTTGGACAACCCCTTATCTTAACATACTTAAGATTAGGAATCCTTCATGTCCATAACTTTTATGGAGTCTTGTCGCTGAATTTTGAGGTTACCTTTTCGTAGATATGCAGCCATTTCTAGGACATGACCCCAGAGGGATACTAGAATGTCGGTAAAATCATTATGGACCGCACCATGTCTAACAAGCTACAATTTTTCCTTTCAGATACATCAATCAATTATTGCGTATCAGTAAGCATCCATTGTGAGAAAACCATTTAAGATGATCTAGAAACTTATTGCACAAGTATTTATTCCTTGATCCGATCAAAGAATCCTAATACTTTACCAGTTTGTTTCATTTATGAATTCTTTGAACCTTTCAAATAATTCACAATTGTATTTCAACAAATACACACATTCAACTTTTTAAATGATCAACTCCTTTTCTTATACTAGTTTGTTCAATTTATAAAATTATTTTTACGTAAATCAAGTATTCAAAATCCATTAAGTAATATTACAATTCTATACAAAATATTATTATTATAAATAGAACAACAATTGTTCTTAAATATAATACCAAAGATTTCATTGTCCAACAACAAAATAGAAATAATGTTTCTAACGAGAACTGGAATACAATAACAACTTATTGACTTAATAGGTTTGCCCGTAGGCAATGCTAAACTATAAGTTTCTATGGCTAATGCAGTAACCTTTGCTTCATTTCTCACACATAGGATTACTTATCTTTGTTTATCTTTCTACTTCTGCTTGGTCCCTTTATAAATCTATATTTATGATAACCAAAGTCGGTATCCAATACCCAAGTAGAACCTTGACTTAAAGAAAAATTTATTTTAAATCATGAACAAATTTGTATTTGTAACCGAAACTTCACTAAGCTTCTTTTGGTTAGAATCTACAAAATGCTTCTTGCAGTTTCTTTCCAGTGTCCAGGCATATTGCAGCGAAAGCAAACTCCTTTGCTATCCGTATCAGTTTTGTTCTTATTATCTTTTATTTTTCCTTTTATTTACCTTCTTAGAATCGTTCTTCTTTTTAGAAGATCCTTTGGCCCCTACTAGTAAGACTTGGTCTTTCTTGGTTGGAAATTGACTCTCAACATTTTTTAACATGTTAAGCAAATCAGCAAAGCTGATATCTAGCTTGTTTATAGGAAAAATTCAAAACAATTGTGAAAGGAGTCCGGGAGTGAGTGAAAGATCAAATCTTGACTCAACTATCCATCCATGACAAAACTAGTTGTCCTAATTGATCAATCAAATTGATTATGTTAAGGACTTTTATCTGTACTATAGTGTCATCGGTCATTCTAGATCGGAAGAGCTCCTTAGATATTTGATATCTATCAGTCCTACTTTCTTCACCATTAACTACTTGATGTGCTGGAATATAATAGGAGCATCCACAGTTTCATCTTGTGTCAAGCTTGTTACTCGTGGATGCGAGCATGATCATCGAGCTAATCACATGCATCATCTTGCCACTTTATAAAAGTAGCAATATCTTCCTCAGAGGCATTGTTTGCAACCATTGCAGGGATAGGTGTATTAAGAACATAAGATAACTTTTCAGCCATGAGAACTATTCTCAAATTCCTTAACCAATCCGTTTAATTCAGTCCGGTTAATTTAGCATCTAATAAGTTACGCAGTGATAGTAATTTTAGACATTGTAAAATTCTGTAAATGAATTTGTAATTAACAACATTTTAGCATACATTCTTTTATTAATTACCAAAATAAATTAGGTCTTGTTTTAAATTGGTATCTCCCACTATTTTCTTCAAACTATATTACCCTCAATATATATAGTTCAACAATATCTAATTAAAGATTTGCTAGTGAGAATAAGGATCTCATTTCAAATGTATATAGCCTTATGGTGACACAACAAACTATATATAAATAAATAGGTAGACAACTCTTGTCAATTACATCAACTATGCAACACCTTGAATTTTATCTCTTAGATCATAATAGTCAAGTGTGTGCACATCCGAACTAAAATGATTTAAGTTAAGTCCAACCTAGCACTCTATATATTCAAAAAAGAAAAATATTATCCTTGTGGTGACACAACAAACCAATATTGTTCAATTTTTTTTATAAGCATCAAATGTGATAAAATTAACATCTCAAAGAATTAAGATAAGCCTTGTGGTGACACAACAAACTTATAATAATTAATTGATACTCTATTATTTTATCATGCTAGAAGGCGACGTTCGATATTCCAAATATCTTTGAACGCTTAGGACTTAATATTAAAATTTGAGGGGTTTGTTATTAATTTGTCTTATCTTGTTTAGTGTGCATGCACATATATATATAAAATACGCGTCATATTAATGAACATGCGAAGCATGTTTGCATAATATATAATATATATAGTTAGCATAAAATCCAATTTTAAAATTAAAATAAACTTTTATTTTAAGATTAAAATAATGTTTTTTATTTTAATTATATAATTATTAAGAATATATATTATATATATTACCCGTATTTATATATATATATATATATATATATATATATATATTAGTAATATGTTTTCCAAAAGCAAATCCTGTAACCATAATTGCAAATATATATTATTCCTAATCTCTGCATCCACATGTGCTTGAGAGTAATTAATTCCTAAATGCACATCTTTAGAAGCAGAGATTATTCACGTGAATCACTGATTTCCTAATAAACCGAATAGTCATGCAAACTGATTATATATGATTAATTCGGTTAATGAGAAGGATCAACCTCCTTAACAATTAATCAAAACACGGAACAGCGAGGAAAAAAAATAGTACCATTTTTTTTTAAATTTTATACAACAAAATTATGCCCAATTAAATTGTTCTAAACTCATATCAATATACATATCAAATTAAAATAATTAATAATTCGCATAAAGGTTTGGCTCTGATACCACTGTTAGATTTGTAATATTCATGAACGCAATCAATTTGTATAAAATAAGCGGAAGCATGAAAAATCAGAGTTTTAAAATTTTACAAACCATATACCCGGATCATCCTTTAGGCATAATTATTAATTAAACGAAAAGATAATGAATAAGAATTATACCCTTGAAGATTCGAGTTCACCTCCAAATCCTTTCGCGTTCAACTTGAATCCACCGGGTTTGGTTCCTTCCTTTGATCAACGTTAGCCACCCAAGTGTTTGGCCTCTAGGGGTGATCCACCAAGGAAGAAGAAGGGTGGTTGGCAAAACTCTAGTTTTCTATCTCTATAGAAAAAGAAGTGTACTCTCCAACAATTGGAATCATGTATGTTGTGAAAAAGTCAACAACCACTCAACACCCATAATAAGACTCCTCTTATTTATAGATGTAGGCAACCCGCCTTAACAATTAAGGAATTAGGTTTTATTTTAATTAAATTCTTTTAATTAATTATGCTCCCAATCTTATTAGGAATAATTAATTAAAATATTTTAATTAATTAGCCTCCTAATCTTATTAGGATATATGAGAGTACTTTTATTAATTAATTCCCAAACTCTTTAAGGAATTAAATAATAATAATAATAATAATAATAATAAGACTCTCCTATTAATTTATATTTAATATTTCCAAAATATTAAATAATAATATTAAGCTATTTAATTTATTCTATCACCATAGATTAAATTAAATATACTTAACTTATTATTACGATTATGTCATTAACTTCTTAAATAATTATTCTTCCTTTTATGGTGTGACCCTTTGGGTTCTCCATATTAAATCCATTGTGAATAAATCAATTAGAATAATTCTAATCTTATTTAAATAAATAAATTAAATTATTAATTTATTTAAATAAATAATATTTATTCTACAATAGGATAAGCCTCCCTAGCGATCAACGACTTTTCGGATAATATAGATTTCAACATTAATCATAAAAGAACCTTTGAGTAAATACTTTTCACTGCATAATTCAATCCTTCCACCATACAATGTCCCAATTAAATATAAGACATGGAATTACTATCAAGTCTTATTTTATTTAATTATATGTATTTCGATCCTTAAATGCACAACCCCAAATAATGCAAATTAGAAACTCCTTTCTAATTTCAATTCTGCCTTGGCCAAGGACTATTGGGTTGTCATTTATCGAATCACATATGACATTTCTCTTCTTTTACTAGAAGTGGTAGATTCTTTATTGATCATATATTATCTCCATGTACAACTTATTATACCCAAGCATACCCTTTGATATACCCTAAGGGTCTTAAGGAATAAGTCAAAGTATAATTCCTCATACACAAGATACTATGATGATCTCAATTCCAAGGATCACTTGTACTACTATCACTATAGGAATTCCTATTGACAGGCAAGTAAAACTCCATTAGGTATTCTTTAGCGAGCCATGTTCAGTGAACTTATTCTCTAATAAACACCTACATATTTGCTCTAGTATCTCCACACAAATGATCATGAGATCAATCATCCTAATCCAACGAAAGCAAGTTAACGATGTACCAATCTACCCTTTATTCACTAATCCCTATTTAGTAATCCAACGATTGGGAACTATTTTAGTTTTAAGCTTTCTAAGAATTTAGATCTCATTAGAATGATCATCATCATTATTCTAAAAGCATTGCTTAAAACTATGGGTTTATCACATATTATAAAACAACATCATGTAGATAATTTAAAAGCATTTAATAAATTAATACTTTTTATTAATAAATAAATAAGATTGTTACAAAGTATATGCTTTATCATCAAACATGATTGGCTTGTGTGCATACTACTTTCATTAGTATACACCTCAACCACCAAATTTGTTACTGTCATTATCCATGTATAAGAACATACACTGAGAAACAGTTTGCCTTTCTTTTTAAATGAAATTAACATAATAACTCTTGGTTAAACACTATTCTAACATCAAGAAACCATATAATCACCATAGTTCAGTTATATAACAACAATTATAGAAATTTTGTAAAACCTTTATACTACCGTCAAGAACACAAAGACTTCAAGCTATGTCGTAAAATATATTAATGCATATATGTAAATATAACATTAAGGTTATTAGAAAAATACCTTTTGTTGCTTTGAAAATCCTTGCTAATCCTCTAAGAATAGCTTGAAGAACTCAGAACTTTCTCTTTTTTTTTCTCTCTCAAACTCTCTCAAGTCTCTGACAAACCCTTCTTCTATTCTTTTCTTGGACTTAAACCAATTACACTATACGTAAAATAAAAACACAAACAACGTAAGATTTTTAAAATGTCTAAACCGACGCTATACTTATATACTAATAAATTATCAGTTACCAAAATAATATATATTATTTATATTATATTTATTTAATTTATATTATTATAATTCAAAATTCAAAAGAAATCCAAAAGCCATAAGGCTTCGTTTGGCAAAACCCTTTTAAAATTAAACACTTAATAGTTTTAAGCCTTATTTGGCAAAACTAAATTAAACTCCTTTATAATATAGTCATTTGTCACACTTTATTTAATTAAGTTTTCATACTTAATTTAATTAATTCTAATAACAAATTATTGAATAATATAATAATTCATTTAATCATTATAAATTTTCTAACTTAATAATTAAATTAAATTAGAAAATTTCCTCATAATAATAAATTTAATCCACACATTCATTATTTATTTCGCAAACAAATAACCAAATCAAATCAAATTAAACAAATATTTATTTAGCAATAAACACACCCATTAAATATTTATATAATTCAATAAATATTTAAAATTATAATTAAAATTCTGGATTATTACATCATTCCCTCCTTACAAGAATTTTGTCCCCAAAAGCACAATTCAAACAAATCATTCGTTACATTCTTCCCTACTTACAAAGATTATGTCCCCAGAATCTAAGACACAGATTAAATAAATAACTCAGGGTAATTTTTCATCATTTTATCTTCGAGTTCCCACGTTGCTTCTTTAGCATTGTGGTTCCTCCAAATCACCTTCACAGAAGGTATCACTTTATTTCTGAGCACCTGTTCTTTCCTGTCGACTATCTAGATAGAAACCTCTTCATAAGTCAAGTCTTTATCAAACTGCAACAGTTCGTACTCGATCACGTGCTTGTAATCGGGTTTATACGGTCGTAATACCGAAACATGAAAAATATTGTGAACATGTTCTAATTCTTGAGGTAAAGCTACTTCGTTAGCCACCTCTCCCACTCTTCGTAGAATCTCGAAAGGTCCAATAAACCTTGGACTTAGCTTCCCCTTTTTACCAAAATGAATTTTCCCCTTCCAAGGAGAAACTTTTAAGAACACAAAATTTCCTACGTCGAATTCACGATCTTGTCGGTGTTGATCAGCATATTTCTTTCGTCGATCTTGAGCAGCTACCAGTCTTGCTCTGATAAGTTTTATAACTTCAGCAGTCTGCTGCACCAGTTCTGGTCCTAGCAATTGACGTTCACCAACTTCATCCCAGCATAGTGGAGTTCTGCACTTTCTGCCGTATAATGCTTTGTAAGGCGGTATGCCTATGCTTGCATGGTAACTGTTGTTGTAAGCAAATTCCACCAACGGTAAATGTTCATCCCAGCTTCCTTTGAAATCCACAATGCATGCTCTCATCATATCTTCCAATGTCTGGATTGTTCGTTCTCTTTGGCCATCTGTTTGCGGATGATATGCCGTACTCATTCGCAACTGTGTTCCTATACATTCTTGTAGTCTCTTTCAGAAGATTGATGTGAACCTCGGATCTCTATTTGGCACAATTGACACTGGAACTCCATATCTCGTCACGGTTTCTCTAACGTACAACTTTTCTAACTGATCAAGATTGAATCTAATCTTTATTGGCAAAAAGTGTGCTGATTTTGTCAGTCTGTCCACTATCACCCATATCGCATCGTATCCTTTCTGAGTAGTTGGAAGACCCTCCAAAAAATCCATTGTGATGTGTTCCCATTTCCATTCTGGTATTTCCAACGGTTGAAGTAATTCGCTTGGTCATTGATGCTCGGCCTTGACTCGCTGACATGTCAAGCATTTTGCAACACATTTTGCAACATCTCTTTTCATGTTTGGACACCAAAAGTGTTGTCGTAAATCTTGATACATCTTCGTACTTCCCGGATGAATCGAATATCTTGAGCTATGAGCTTTGGTTAAAATTTCTTCTTTAATATTTGGTACTGCTGGAACCCAGATTCTTCCCTCGAGTCTTAGTAATCATTCAGTATCGATCTTGTATTTCACATCACTACCCTTAACCACTTTCTCTTTGATTTTCCCACATTCCTCATCTTGTAGTTGAGCATTCTTCACCTTGTCCACCAAAGTTGGACCAAATTCTATATGGAATAGTCATTCGTCGGCTTCTTTTGGAAATTTTATTTCCAACTCCAATTTTGTCATTGCTGAAATAAGCTCCTCCCGAATGGTTATCAGCATCAGCTTTTCCCGACCTTTCCTACTTAAAGCATCTGCAACCACATTCGCTTTACCTGGATGATAAAAGATCTCACAATCGTAATCTTTTATCAATTCCATCCATCTCCTTTGACGCATGTTCAGGTTCTTCTGAGTGAAAATATACTTTAGACTCTTATGGTCTGTGTATATCTCATATTTTTCTCTATAGAGATAATGTCCCAATATCTTCAGAGCAAATACCACTACAGCCAACTCTAAATCATGAGTCGGATATCCTTTCTCATAGTCCTTCAATTATCTTGATGCATAAGCAATAACTTTGTCGTTCTACATAAGAACACAACCCAATCCTTTGTGTGAGGCATCACTATACACCACAAAGTTTCCTGTATTATCTGGTAATGACAACACAGGTGCCACACTTAACTTCTTTTTCAATTCTGAAAACTTTCCTCACACTTCTCCGTCCAAACAAATTTTACAACTTTCCTTGTCAAATTTGTTAACGGAGTGACAATCTTGGAAAAATCCTGAATAAACCGTCTATAATAACTGGCCAGTCCCAAGAAAATCCTCACCTCCGAAGGTGTTCTTGGTTGTTCCCAGTTGATTACAGCTTCAACCTTTGATGGATCCACTGAAATCCCATCTTTGTCAATCACATGCCCAAGAAATTATACACGCTCTAACCAAAATTCGCACTTAGAGAATTACGCGTACAGTTTTTCCTTTCTTTGTGTCTCCAACGTCAAACGTAAATGTTCCACGTGTTCTTCTTAAGTTTTGGAATACACCAGAATGTCATCGATAAATACCACAACAAATTTGTCTAAGAATGGTTTAAACACCCTGTTTATCAAATCCATGAATGCAGCAGGGGCATTGGTCAAACCAAAAGATATCACCAAAAATTCGTAATGTCCATACCGAGTTCGGAATGCCTTCTTCGGTACATCCTCCTTCCCTACCTTCAGTTGATGATACCCACTTCTCAAATCTATTTTTGAGAAATATCTAGCACCCTTCAATTGATCAAACAAGTCATCTATTCTTGGCAACAGATATTTATTCTTAATAGTGACTTTGTTTAATTCCCTATAATTAATGCAAAGACGCATTGACCCATCCTTCTTCTTTATGAATAACACCGGTGCTCCCCAAGGTGATACGCTTGGTTGAATATACTTCTTGTCTAACAGTTCTTGCAATTGTACCATCAGTTCCTTCATCTCTACCGGAGCCATTATGTACGGGGCCTTCGATATCGGTGTTGTTACTGGCGCTAAATTGATCACGAACTCAATCTCTTTGTTAGGCAGAAGTCTTGGCAAATCCTCCGAAAATACATCTACGAATTCCCTAACCACTGGTATCTCTTCCAGTTTCACCCCCTTCTTCTGAGTATCGACTATGTAAGCTAAATAACCCACACAACCTTGAATCAATAACTTCTTGGCCTGCATAACCGTCAAACACCTTACTTGTCTAGGCGATTTGCTACCATGGAAAACTACCTTTGACGAAGTTATAAGGTTTACATATTTCCTTTGACAATCAATTATTGCTCCATAATTGAACAGCCAATCCATTCCCAAAATAACATCAAACTCTCCAAGTCTAATCAGAATTAAATCTACCATCATAATATTGCCCTTAATATTCACCCTACAGTTCTTGTATACGAACCTAACAGGAATTACTTCTTTATTCACAATTTCTATGTTCAAAGGGAAATTCAATTCTTCACAAGGTATTTCTAACTTCTTAGCAAATTCATCAGATATAAATGAGCAAGTAGCACCCGAATCAAATAATACATAAGCATTAATATCATTGATTGGGATAATACGTGACACCACATCCTTTGATTGCACAACATCTTGCACAGTCATGTTTAAGGTTCTGGATATGGGTTTGTTTGATGCCGTTGGTGCAGCAATGACCCATGTACCTCCACTGCTACCTCCCTTGCTTCCCGTAGTCTCTCCAGCTTTCTTCTTAGGGCACTCATGAGCAAAGTGATCCTTAGACCCGCATGTGAAGCAAACGTTCTTCTTGGGTTGATTGCAATTTGGGGCGATGTGACCCTCTTGGCCACAGTTAAAGCATACTCGTTTCCCCATTAAGCATACACCCTTGTGAAACTTCCCGCATGTAGCACATGCTTCAAACTTCTTATTCTGCTAGTTACCCTGCTGATTTCCAGCACCCATATTTCCATTCCATTTTCTTTTCAGATTATTGTTACCATTTCCACTACCACCACCTCCATTCTTAACCTCCACTTCATTCTTCTTCTTTTTCTGTTCTTGATTGAACTTAGTTATAGCCTTGCCACCACCTTCAGCGAGAATTTCCTTCTCCATTACCACTGCAAATGTCTTCAGCTAGAATAGGGAAACCCTACTGTACAACCAGGGCTTCAATCCCTGTTCAAACCTCTTCGCCTTGCGTTTATTTGTGTTGACTTGATATGTCGCAAACCTTTCCAACTCGTTGAATTTTGCGGCATACTCAGACATCGTCATCGTTCCCTGCTTCAGTTCTAAAAACTGCATTTCTAACTGACTCTTTGAACTCTTTGGGAAATAAGTCTCGAAGAATATCTCCTTAAACCTATCCCAAGTTATAATCCCTTGTCCTCCTCGGGTTTTATTGGCCTGCCACCAATAACTAGCCTCTGCTTTCAACATGAATGTTGCAAAAGCAGTCTTCTGATCCTCCCCTACTCCCGCAACATTGAATACTTTCTCTACCTCCATGATCCAGGTCTGTGCCTCAACTGGATTCATGGACCCACGAAATTCTAGTGGTCCAACCGCCTTAAAGTCCTTAAACGTTGTACCTTGATTCTGAGGTTAATTCTGCAACGCTCCTGTTAGTAACGTCACTAGTTGTTGAACGGGGTTAGCTTCAGCATTATTGTTATTAGTTCCCTTAGTGGTTCTTTGTAAGGGTGGTTGATGTCTTGAAGGCATTTTCTGTTAAAAAATCACTCATTAGATTATTACTCAACTCTTTTACGTAATTTCTACTTAACTTGCCCCCATAAAACTAATAATCACATAACACATAACACTTTGGATAAAATAGAATAATAACTTTTATTCATTTATAATTTCATTGAAAACATCATAACAATAACATCGCTGTTATCTACATTACTTTCCTGAACTACTAAAGTTTCAGGACAACATCATCATTATATCCCATAGGTTACATAACAATTGGGATTTACATATTATTTATCATATCATAAATCACATATCAAGTACATTCCCTACGATGTCCTACTAAGATACTGTGTAGCCTTACGTCGCTCTTCATCCATAATTCAGAACATTGTTCGGCGATCTAATATGTACGATGGCAGCGTCTTGAACTGAATCATATAACCCATAACCCGATTCTGAGCTCGATTAATCACGATGTTGAACACGTTATTCATTTCTTCCATCTTCATCCTCTTTGCTTGTGCGTCTCTCTCTGCTATTCCGGCTCGTTGATAAGCTTCCTCATACACGTCTTCGGCTTTTGCCCTCTTAGTAGATTCCTCTTTCAACTTGTTCTTCAACTCTGCAATCTCTACTACCATTCGCTCGTTCTCTCCTTCAGTGTGGACCAGCTCTTCTTCAACATTGTTTAGACGTTCCTCTCAATCCTAGATCTCGTCATCCTTCTATGCCATCGAGGTCTGTTGCTCAGCTACTATCTCTTGCAACTCCTTGACGGCATCCTAAAGTTCCACATTGCGGTCGTATACTTTGTCGTACATACGAGCAGCTATCGAGTTAAGTGGAAACTCTTCCTCCTCATTCGACTGTGGCAGCTCAACAGGGTCCTCCTCGTCCGTCTCTATCTCATCATCCTCATCATGTAACCTCTCCTGCTCAACCACTGTGACCAACAGGGCTGACTCCCGTGTAAGTAGTTGTTCGCAACCACCTGAATGTCACGAGATTCCTCCTCTCTAGGCATCTGAGGTCCTTCTACCTAGCTTGACTGAATTCTCTGACATTAGTCATCCTGACAACAAAAATTTTTAAGTTTTAATTATTAATCATTACTACTCGACACTCATGAGCACATAAGTTTTAAACACATAAGCACATAAGTGTTTTATTACTTCTTCCTTAAAACTCGATAAGAGTTTATCACCACTATCTTTTCAAAGGTAACTTCCTAAGGCTTTTTCCCCCACCTAAGGTTCATAACCTAAAGCTTTGATACCAACTTGTGACACCCCCAAATCCCAGTACCTCATTACATCAAGATTTGGTGTTCACTTGATAAAAACAGTTATATCTATCTACCCAAATATGATAAAATTAAATCATAAATCCTCCCTTTAAATAGGGTTACATCATTAAATAAAATCTTCCCAGGTTATCTAACCTTAAATATCATTCAAGTGCGGAAATAAAATTATTACATCACATCATTAAACATAAGTCTATCATCATATCAATAAAATAAAATTACAAGTTTTCATCACTTGTACATTTTTTCCTTTCCTTTGCTAGTTGTAGGTTCATCTACCTTCTCAACTTTAGCTACAATGATTGTATTTATGCAAGAGTGAGCAAAACAAATGTTCACTAGATATAGCAATGAATCAACAAGATAATAATAACTGCCAATGAATAGGTTCATCAAAACTGAATAGTACTCTATCAATGATAACCAAAGACTGGAATCAAAATATGGAATATATATCTTAGGGTCATAAGACCACGAACTATGTCCACAGTTGTAAGTAATCTTTCAACTTCAACTTTAACAGTCATAAGACTATAAGGACTCCTCGTACTTAAGGGGATCAACCCTTCGTATGTATTGTGCACAAACATTTTAACGCTAAGCGTAAATTATTCCCTAATATTAGGGTTGTTCATCTCAGTATTTAGAGTACAAGTCCGCACCAAAGTAAGTTTGGTTTGGATACATTTCAAGGTAATTTAGAATTTAACGGTCATCAACTACGGAGTAGTTGAATAAAAAGGTAACAACTTTATGTTATGGAATAAATCATAACCAAATCGACATTGTAAATTAAGATCATGCTTTAGGAATAATCTAATAGCATACATATCAAAGAATATAACCTACCTTGCTTGAACAACATTAAGCTAAGGTTAAGATCTTATAATTGAATCTTAAGCATGCATCATAAACAATAACTTGAACAATAAAACTTGTTTATCAGAATGAAAATTATTGCATGCTAGAATAACAAGTTTAGGTTTAGAAAAACTTGCATAATGTAATCGAACAAGAAAAAATAACTTGCTCAATAATAAACAGACTAGCTTCAACAAAAGTGTAAGATAGCACAATGTAACAATAGATTTAGAGGACTTACAAAATCGTAAATAAACTAACTCAACGAAAGTGTGGAGATAGAAAACTTGCACAATAATAATCAAGGTAGAGTAAGAAACTTGTCTTGCTTGTAGGCTAAACCGTAACAATTCAATTCACAATATCCTATTCATATGCCATTAAGATACAATTAGTTACTACAGATACTTGTATACAAATAATACCTATTTCATGTATGTCTACAAATGAGTACAAATAAGTCACTATATAATCGAGTTTCATGAATAATGATAACACTCGTTAAGTAATAATAATATGTTTATTTATAGCATTATAATACCATTCTAACATAATTACATTTTTAACAGATATAATATTGCATTATATTAGTTATTACAGACTCTGCGCACAGAAAAATAATTTTCTGGGCCTTACTGTTAACCTAAGATGGGTGGCGCCGTGTGGCGAAGTCCAAAGTTATCATTGGTAATATTCTTAAAAGTCGAAATCAAGGCATGAAATTCAGAAATGGCGCTAAATTCAAATAATTGAGGCTCCAAGTTACAGAATACCCAAAACGAAAAACAAAACCAAGCTACTATTTCTTAATTAACATGTATAACTTATGCAAATTACACATAAACTTCACAAAGCATACATATACTAATTTATCACAACATAAACCACAATATCAGAAACCTTAAATCTTTAAAAGCCAATTTTTAAACCAAAATCCATTATTAAAATTTCTTGACACAGTTAACTGTAATTGCACAATTATAACCCAAATTGATTTATTCTAACTATGTTGTCTTCGTTTCTTACCAAGTTAATATATTCAAAGTTAAATTTTGCAATTAGTATACACCTCAACCACCAAATTTGTTACTGTCATTATCCATGTATAAGAACATACACTGAGAAACAGTTTACCTTTCTTTTTAAACTAAATTAACACAATAACTCTTGGTTAAACACTATTCTAGCATCAAGAAACCATATAATCACCATAGTTCAGTTATATAACAACAATTATAGAAATTTTGTAAAAACTTTATACTACCGTCAAGAACACAAAGACTTCAAACTATGTTGTAAAATATATTAATGCATATATGTAAATATAACATTAATGTTATTGGAAAAATACCTTTTGTTGCTTTGAAAATCCTTGCTAATCCTCTGAGAATAGCTTGAAGAACTCAGAACTTTCTCTTGTTTTTCTCTCTCAAACTCTCTCTCAAGTCTCTGAAAAACCCTTCTTCTATTCTTTTCTTAGACTTAAACCAATTACACTATATGTAAAATGTAAACACAAACAACGTACGATTTTTAAAACGTCTAAACTGACGCTATACTTAATATACTAATAAATTATCAGTTACCAAAATAATATATATATTATTATTTATATTTTATTTATTTAATTTATATTATTATAATTCAAAATTCAAAAAAAAATCCAAAAGCCATAAGGCTCCGTTTGGCAAAACCCTTTTAAAATTAAACACTTAATAGTTTTAAGCCTTGTTTGGCAAAACTAAATTAAACTCCTTTATAATATAGTCATTTTTGTCACACTTTATTTAATTAAGTTTTCATACTTAATTTAATTAATTCTAATAACAAATTATTGAATAATATAATAATTCATTTAGTCATTATAAATTTTCTAACTTAATAATTAAATTAAATTAGAAAATTTCCTCATAATAATAAATTTCCTTCACACATTCATTATTTATTTCGTAAACAAATAACCAAATCAAATCAAATTAAACACATATTTATTTAGCAATAAACACACCCATTAAATATTTATATAATTCAATAAATATTTAAAATTAAAATTAAAATTCAGGATTGTTACATAAGTAGAGCCAAACTTTGATACCAAATAAAATTTAACTAGGCACATTTAGAAGGGGGGTTGAATAAGTGTAGGAGTAAACTATGACCAATTTTTATACTTTACAACAAACTATTAGTTTTAGGCAACTAGATTGATAAATTTGGCTTGCTGAACTAATATGGCTTACTGAATAAAATATTCTGCTGAATAAACCCCTTAGTGTTAAAGAATTATCTTAATATAATGAAGTATATAACTTATGTGAGTAATTAAAGCAATAAAATCAACACCAAGATTTTTTACGTGGTTCAGCTATTACCTTCTACCCAAATGAAATAACATTTAAACCATAAATCCTCCCTATAAAAGGGTTACATCATTAAATCCAAAATATCCCAGGTTATCTAACCTTAACATCATTCAAGTGCGGAAATAAAATAATTACATCACATCATTAAATATAAAGTTCATTAAAAAGTCATTAAATTACATGTCTTCATCACTTGTACATTTTTTCCTTTCCTTTGCTAGTTGTAGGTTCATCAACCTTCTCAACTTTAGCTGCAATGAGTGTATACATGCAAGAGTGAGCAAACAAAGCTCACTTAAAATAATAATGAATAAATGTTATATCAATTGCCAAATGAATAGGCTCAATAGAAAAGGAATAAGGTATTTCATCAATAATAATTAGGAACCAAAATCTGAAATATATAATGAGGGTCACAAGACCACGAATTATGTCCATAGTTGTAAGTAATCTTTTAACTTAAACTTTAACAGTCGTAAGACTATAAGGACTCCTCGTACTTAGGGGGATCAACCCTTCGTACAATGTATTGTGCACAAACATTTTAACGCTATGCGTAAGTTATCCCCTATAATAGGGTTGTTCATCTCCGCATTTAGGACACGAGTCCACACCAAAGTAAGTTTGGTTTGGTAAGTTTCAAAGTAATTTGGAATTCAAAGATCATCAACTACGGAGTAGTTGAATAAAAAGGTAATAACTTTATGTTATGGAATAAATCATAACGGAATCAACATTGTATACTAAGGTCATGCTTTAGGAATAATCTAAGAGCATAAACATTGAATAATTATAACATACCTTGCTTGAAAAATATTAAGCCAAGGTTATTTAGAATTAAGTTCTAAGCATGCATAACAAATAGTAAATCGAACGATAAAACTTGTTCAACATTAGTATATCAAGATATATAAACTTGCATGCTAAATAACAAGTTAAAGACAAGAATAACTTGCTCAATATCAGAATATGGTTTAGAAAACTTGCATCATCATAAATAAACTAGATATAAGAAACTTGCTCAACGAAAATGTAGAGTTAGAACACTTGATCAAAGAAAGTTTAGAGTTAGAAAAACTTGCCTTGCTTATGAGCTAAACCGTAACAATTCGATTCACAGTATCCTATACACATGTCATCATGACATAATTAGTTACTACCAATACACTATATACTCATAAGTGTCCATTTCATGTATGGCTTAACTTTTAACCATATAATCAAATTACACAAGAAAATTCGTTAACTACTAATAATATACTCATTCATAGCATTATAATACCACATTTAACAAAATTACATTTTAACAAATGTAGATCTTTGCATCATATCAACAATTACGATTAACCGGTAAGAGGAAACAATTTTTTGGGCCATTCGGTAAAAAGCGCGTTGCGGTATACCTGATTGAGCTAAGATTGGCCATGGCATAGCTGGCTCTATCATTGCGGACACAGATTCATGTGTCTTAGGCTAATGACTATGGCCTGGCCGAGCTTAATATTGTAGGCACCTAATCTGCAATCATTGTGAGAAGAGTGAAATTGCAGCTCGATTTTGGCAATCGAGGCAATCAAATTACGAACCAAATGCATACGTGAAGAATGGAGAACAAAGCTATTTTAACTGTTTAACAACTAAATTAACATGTATAACTTATGCAATTTCCATATAACCTTTACCCATCATACATATACTATTTTAAAACAATTGAATAGCAATTTCAGAACAATTAAATCCTTGAAGGCTAAGTTTAAAACCAAAAACTCCATTTCTGATATTTGCTTAACACAGTGAACATGGTAACCACAACTATACACTAAATTGATTCCTTTCAACTACGTTCTCTGTAATTCTTAACAAACTAATTAACATAGTCACAGCTCAATTTCACATAATAGCTCAAAATCCAATACTAATTTTGTTATCCTACAAAACACGTTCATACATGTGTTCAATGTAAAACCAATTTCTTTTCTTGCAGACTTAATTTAGCATACAATTGTATCTATATGTTAAGCATACAGTCATATATATATATATATGCTAGTATAATAATTACAATTATAAATACACATAATTTCCTAACCAATTATAAAAACATGGTTTTACAGAAAGCTTGTAAAGAACTTTATATTATAGTTAAATTCAGAAACACAGAGACTTTGAAATTATAGTGTAAAACATATATGTTAAGGTTATGTAACATACCTTTTGTTGCTTAAGAAATCCTTGTTAACCACTGAGAATAGCTTGACAAACTCAGAACTTTCTCTCTTAATTCTCTCTCAGGCTCTCTTAAACTCTCTCAACATTCTTTTCTTTTCTTTCTTTCAGTATTAGACTAGGCTACTAACAGTAAGCGTAAACTAAAACCCAACTGATAACCAAATGCGTAAAATAAAAATGGATATGGCCATAATAAGCCTAATAATTAACATCAGTTACCAAAATACAACGTATAGATTATAAATATATTTTATTTATTATTTTAATTTAATTTATTTTTATTATTATAATTCAAAATTCAAAAATCCAAAATCCATAAGGCTTCGTTTGGAAAAACCCTTTAAAAATTAAAGACTTAATATATTTAAGCCTTGTTTGGCAAAACTAAATTAAACTCCTTTAATTTATTTTAATAACCCCTTTATAGCATAGTTATTTGTCACACTTTATTTAATTAAGTTTTCATACTTAATTTAATTAATTCTAATAACAATTTATTGAATAAATCATTTAATCATTATACACTATCTAACTTAATTATTAAATTAAATTAGAATATTATTTCATAATAATTAATTTCCTTAACTCATTAATTATTTATTTAACAAATAAATAACCAATCAAATCAACTCAAATTAAACAAGTATTTATTCAACGATAAACACATCCATTAAATATTTATATAATTCAATAAATATTTAAAAAAATTATAATTAAAATTCTAGATTGTTACATCCTTCCCTCCTTACAAGGATTCTGTCCCCAGAATCACAACTCAAGATAAATCATTCGTCACATTCTTCCCTACTTATAAAGATTCTGTCTCCAGAATCGAAGACACGGATTAAACAAATAACTCAGGATAATCTTTCATCATTTTATCTTCGAGTTCCTACGTAGCTTCTTCAACATTGTGGTTCCTCCATATTACCTTCACAGAATGTATCACCTTATTCCTGAGCACTTGTTCTTTCCCGTCGACTATCTGGATATGAACCTCTTCATAAGACAAGTCTTTATCGAACTGCAATGATTCGTACTCGATCACGTGCTTGTAATCGGGTTTATACGGTCGTAACACCGAAATATGAAAAACATTGTGAATATTTTCCAACTCTGGAGGTAGAGCTACCTCGTAAGCCACTTCACCTACTCTTCACAGCACTTCAAAGGGTCCAATAAACCTCGGGCTTAGCTTTCCCTTTTTATCGAAATAAATTTTCTCCTTCCAAGGAGAAACTTTTAGGAATACATAATTTCCTACGTTGAATGCACGATCTTGTCTGTGTAGATCAGCATACTTCTTCTGTCTATCTTGAGCAGCTATCAATCTTGTTCTGATGAGTTTGACAACTTCAGTAGTTTGTTAAACCAGTTCTAGTCCTAATAGTTGGGGTTCACCGACTTCATCCCAGCACAGTGGAGTTCTACACTTTTTGCCGTACAATGCTTCGTAAGGTGGCATGCCAATGCTTGCATGGCAACTGTTGTTGTAGGCAAATTCCACCAATGGTAAATGTTCATCCCAGCTCCCTTTGAAATCCATGATGCATGCTCTCAGCATATCTTCCAACGTCTGGATTGTTCATTCTCTTTGGCCATCTGTTTGCGGATGATATGCCGTACTCATTCTCAACTGTGTTCCCATGCATTCTTGTAGTTTCTTCCAGAAGTTTGATGTGAACCTCAGATATCTATCTAACACAATTGACACTGGATCTCCATGTCTTAAAATGATTTCTTTAACGTACAACTTTGCTAACTGATCAAGATTGAATCTAATCTTTATTGGCAAAAAGTGTGCTGATTTCGTCAGTCTATCTACTATCACCCAAATCGCATCGTATCCCCTCTGAGTAGTTGGAAGACCCACCACAAAATCCATTGTGATGTGTTCCCACTTCTATTCTGGTATTTCCAACGGTTAAAGTAATCCGCTTGGCCTTTGATGTTTTACTTTTACTCTCTAACATGTCAAGCACTTTGCAACGCATTCTGCAACGCTCTCTTTTGATATTTGGCCACCAAAAGTGTCGTCGCAAATCTTGATACATCTTCGTAATTCCTGGGTGTATCAAATATCTTGAATTATGAGCTTTGGTCAAGATTTCTTCTTTAATTTTTGGTACTGCTGGAACCCAAATCCTTCCCTCGAATTTTAACAACCCTTCAGTATCGATCTTGTATTTCACTTCACTACTCTCAACCACTTTCTCTTTGATCTTTCTACATTCTTCATCTTGTAGTTGAGCATTCTTCACCTTGTCAACCAAAGTTGAAGTAGCTTCCATCTGGAATAATCTTTCATCGGTTTCTTTTGGAATTTTGATTTCCAACTCTAGTCTTGCCATTGCTGAAATGAGCTCCTCCTGAGTGGTTATCAGCATTAATTTTTCCTGACCTTTCCTGCTTAAAGCATCTGCAACCACATTCGCTTTGCCTAGATGATAAAAGATCTCACATTCATAATCTTTTATCAATTCCATCCATCTCCTTTGATGCATGTTTAGATCCTTCTGAGTGAAAATATATTTCAAACTCTTATGGTCTTTGTAGATCTCACATTTCTCTCCATAGAGATAGTGTCTCCATATCTTCAGTGTAAATACTACTGCAACCAACTCTAAATCATAAGTCGGATATCCTTTTTCATAATCCTTCAGTTATCTTGATGCATATGCAATAACTTTGTCATTCTGCATAAGCACATAACCCAATCCTTTATGTGAGGCATCACTATACACCAAAAAGTTTCCTGTACTATCTGGTAATGACAATACAGGTGCCACACTTAACTTCTTTTTCAATTCTTGAAAACTCTCTTCACACTTCTCCGTCCAAACAAATTTTACAGCTTTCCTTGTCAAATTTGTTAATGGAGTAGCAATCTTGGAAAAATCTTGAATAAACCGTCTATAATAACCGACTAGTCCCAAGAAACTCCTCACCTCCGAAGGTGTTCTTGGTTGTTCCCAATTGATTATAGCTTCAACTTTTGATGGATCCACTGAAATCCCATCTTTGTCAGTCATATGCCCAAGAAATTGTACACATTCTAGCCAAAACTCACACTTAAGAGAATTTCGCGTACAATTTTTCCTTTCTTAGCGTTTCCAACGTTAAACGTAAATGTTCCACGTGTTCTTCTTGAGATTTTTAATACACCAAAATATCATCAATGAATACCACAACAAACTTATCTAGGAATGGGTTAAACACCCTGTTCATCAAATCCATGAGCGATGCAGGGGCGTTTGTCAAACCAAAAGACATCACCAAAAAATTGTAATGTCTATACAGAGTTCGGAATGCCGTCTTCGGTACATCCTCCTTCCTTACTTTCAGTTGATGATACCCACTTCTCAAATCTATTTTCGAGAAATATCTAGCACCCTTCAATTGATAGAATAAGTCATCTATTCTTGGCAATGGATATTTATTCTTAATAGTGACTTTATTTAATTCCCTATAATTAATGCAAAGACGTATTGACCCATCCTTCTTCTTCATGAAAAACACCAGCGCTTCCCAAGGTGATACGCTCGGTTGAATATACTTCTTATCTAACAGTTCTTGTAGTTGTACCATCAGTTCCTTAATCTCTACCGGATCCATCCTGTACGGGGCCTTCAATATCGGAGCGGTTCCTGGCGCTAAGTCGATCACAAATTCAATCTCTCGATCAGGCGGAAGTCCTGGAAAATCCTCCAAAAAAACGTCTACGAATTCCCTAACCATGGTATCTCTTCTAGTTTCACACCCTTCTTCTGAGTATCGACTATGTAAGCTAAATAACCCACACAACCTTGACTTAACAACTTCTTGGCCTGCATAATCGTCAGACATTTCATTTGTCTAGGCAATTTGCTACCATAGAAAACTACCTTTGACGGAGTCATAAGGTTTACACATTTCTTTTGGCAATCAATTACCGCTCCATAACTGAACAGCCAATCCATTCCCAAAATAACACTAAACTCTCCAAGTCTAATCGGAATTAAATCTACCCTCATGATATTTCCCTTAATATTCACCCTACAGTTCTTGTATACGAACCTAACATGGATTACTTCCTTATTCGCAATTTTTATATTTAAAGGGAAGTTCAATTCTTTACTAGGTAATCCTAACCTCTTAGCAAATTCATCAGATATAAATGAGCAAGTAGCACCCAAATCAAATAATACATAAGCATCAATATCATTGATTGGGATAATACCTGACACAACATCCTTTGATTACACAGCATCTTGCACAGTCATATTGAAGATTCTGGCACAACATCCTCTACTGCTACATCCCTTGTTTCCCGTCGTCTCTTCAGCTTTCTTCTTAGGGCACTCACGAGCAAAATGATCATTTGACCCCCACGTTTAGCTAAAATTCTTCTTGGGTTGACTGCAATTTGGGGCAATGTGACCCTCCTGGCCACAGTTAAAGCATACACGCTTCCCCCTTAAACGTATACCCACATGAAACTTCCAGCATGTAGCGCACGCTTCGAACTTCTTCTTCTATTGATTACCCTGCTGGTTTCCTGAACCCACATTTCCATTCCATTTCCTCTTCAGGTTATTGCTACCATTTCAATTGTTACCACCACCATTCTTAACTTCGCCCTCATTCTTCTTCTTTCTCTTCTCTTGGATGTGCTTTGTTACAGCCTCGCCTCCACTCTCAGCGAGAATTTCCTTCTCAAGCACCGCTGCGAATGTCTTCAGCTGGAATAGCGAGACCCTACTGTACAACCAGGGTTTTAGTCCCTGTTCAAATCTCCTAGCCTTGCACTCATCCGTATTGACTTGATACGGTGCAAACCTCGCCAATTTGTTAAATTTTGCGGCAAACTCCGATAGCGTCATTGTTCCCTGCTTCAATTCCAGAAACTACACCTCCATCTGATTCTTCGAACTCTCTGGGAAATAGGTCTCGAAGAATATCTCCTTAAACCTATCCCATGTCATCACCCTTTAAGGTTTTATGAAAATCAAATTGCAAAAATAGCGGAAGCATAATAAAATCAAATTTTAAAATTTTTCACAAACCAATTACCCGGATCATCCTTTATGCATATTATTAATTAAAACGAAGAACAAGAAGTTATGGAATCATACCCTTGTAGATATGAGCTTCCACAGGTACGAGTTCACCTCCTACTTCTCCGCAATCTCCTTGAATCTCCGGGTAGATTCTTTCTTTTGATCAATGTAAGCCACCCAAGTGTATAGCCTCTAGAGGTGATCCACCAAGGAAGAAGATTTTTCAAGAAGAAGGGTGTATTGGCTCAAACCCTAGTTTTTCCTATCTCTATAGAAAAAGGGGCGTACTCTCCAACAACTTAGAATTACGCATTTCTGATATCTGATAAAAGACTCCTCTTATAAAGATATCAGGTAACCCTATTAAAATAAGGTATTATTTATTTAATTAAACTCTTTTAATTAAATGGGCTCCCTAATCCTATTAGGGATAATTAATTAAACTCCTTTAACTAATTTTCCCTCCTAATCCTATTAGGAATAAATGAGAGTACTTATATTAAATTAATTCCTAAACTCTTTTAGAAATTAAAATAATAATAATTGTAATAATATTAATAAGACTCCTCTTATTAATTTATATTTAATATTTCTAAAATATTAAATAATAAATATTAAGCTATTTAATTTATTCTATCACCATAGATTAAATTAAATATATTTAATATATTATTACGATTATGCCATTAACTTCTTAAATAATTATTCTTCCTTTTATGGTGTGACCCTTTAGGTTCTCCATATTAAACCTATTGTGAATAAATCAATTAGAACAATTTAACCATATTTAAATAAATAAATTAAATGAATAATTTATTTAAATAAATAATATTTATTCTACAATAGGATAAGCCTCCTAGCGATCAACGACTTTCTAGATAATATAGATTTCAACATTAATCATAAAAGAACCTTTGAGTTAATAGTTACCGTATAATTCAATCCTTCCACCATACAATATCCCAATTAAATATAAGATATGAAATTATCACAAGTCTTTTTTATTTAATTATATGTATTTGATTCCTAAATGCACAACTCCTAATGAATGCAAATTAGAAACTACTTTCTAATTTCATTCCACCTTGGCCAAGGATTCTTGGGTTATCATTTATCGAATCACATAGGACATTTCTCTTCTTTTACTAGAAGTGGTTGATTATTTATTGATCATTCATTATCTCCACATATAACTTATTACACCCAAACATACCCTTTGATATACTCTAAGAGTCTTAAGGAATAAGTTAAAGTGTAATTCATTATATATAAGATACTATGATGATAACAAGTCTACGGATCATTTGTACTACTATCACTATAGGAATTCCTATTGACAGGCAAGTAAAACTCCATTAGGTATTCCTTAGCGAGTCACGTTCAGTGAACTTATTCTCTAATAAGTACCTACATACTTGCTTTAGTGTCTCCACACAAATGATCATGAGATCAATCATCCTCATCCAATGAGCAAGCAACGTACCTACCAATCTATCTGGATTCACTAATCCCTTTTTAGTAATCCATTGATTGGGAACATTTTAGTTTTAAGCTATCTAAGAATTTAGATCTCATTAGCATGATCTCATCATGATTCCAAAAGCATTGCTTAAAACTACGAGTTTATCACATATTATTAAAACAACACCATATAGATAATAAATGCCTTTAATAAATAATTCATTTATTAATAAATAAATAAGATTGATTACAGAGTATATTCTTTATCATCATACATGATTGGCTTGTATGCATACTACTTTAAATCTCCCACTTACACTAAAGCCAATCGTTGTGGTATCTCATACCCATCTTCTCTAACTGACGATCAAACTTCTGTTGTGTTAACGCTTTAGTAAATGGATCTGCAATATTGTCTTGAGAGTCCACACGCTCCAGGGTGACGTCTCCTCTTTCAATGATCTCTCTGATCAAATGAAATCGCCGCAACACGTGTTTGGATTTCTGATGAGACCTAGGTTCCTTAGCCTGCACAACAACTCCAGTGTTGTCACAGAATAAAGGCACTGGTCCTGTAATGCTAGGAACCACAACAAGTTCGGTAATGAACTTCTTCATCCAAACAACTTCCTTTGCAGCTTCACTTGCAATGCCTATGTACTCCCTCATCGAATCAACAACTATTTCTTTGCTTGAACTCTTCCAACTCATCGCTACCACCGTTTAAGGTAAACACATACCTCGAAATGGATTTACTGTCATCTTGGTCTATTCGAAAACTTTAGTTTGTGAAGCCCTCTAGTTTCAATTCAGACCCACCGTAGACAAGAAATACATCCTTAGTTCTTCTTAAGTACTTTAGGATATTTTTCACCGTGACATCCCCAAATCTAGGTACTTCTCCCATTCCCATGGAAGATTTGGTGCTCAAATATCCAATTGATTGTAGCATCAATATCATTCCCCTATCTATCCCAAATAAAATAATATTTAAACCATAAATCCTCCCTTTAAATAGGATGTTACATTAAGCTTGCTTCAATCCAAAATGGATCCCGAAGTTGTCTAACCTTAAAACAAATCATCATCCTCCTCAAGTTTCTGTGAAATAAATCTATTACATTCACATCATTTGGTGTTCATATCCAAACAGTCTATCATCAAAATAAAATAATATAACATCAAAATAACAATAATCAATAAAATTACAAGTCTTCATCATCATTGTATACATTTTTACCCATTTATATTCTATTAGTTGAAGGCTCATCTACCTTTACTCTTCAACTTTTACATTTTTCCCTTTCCTTTGCTAGTAATATCTATAACTTTATGCAATAATAATATTTGTGAGCAAAACAATTGCTCACTGGATATAACAATAAATCAACAGGAGAATAATAATAATAACTGCCAACGAATAGGCTTATCAAAACTGAATAGTACTCTAACAATGATAATCAGAAACTGGAATCCAAAATGAAGAATATATATAATTGAGGGTCCTAAGACCACGAACTATGTCCATAGTTGCAAGTAATCTTTGAACTCCAACTTTAACAGTCATAAGACTATAAGAACTCCTCGTACTTAGGGGGATAAGCCCTTCATACAATGTAATGTGCACAAACATTTCAACGCTAAGCGTAAATTATCCCCTAATAATAATAGGGTTGTTCATCTCAGTATTTAGAGTACAAGTCCGCACCAAAGAAAGTTTGGGTTGGATAAGCTTTCAAGGGTAATTTGAAGTTTAACGAACATCAACTAGAGGACTAGTTGAATCAATAGTGTTTGATAACATAACAGTTGTTTAATAACAACATAACATAGAACAATTGAGAATCATAAGTGAACTGATTATACATATTAAACTCATACTTAAAATAACTATAGAGCATAAGTATTCAACAAAATGAATAAAATGGTAAACCTTTGCTTGAACAATAAATAAGCTAAGGTTAGGATCTTATAACATTAGAAATGAAATTACTAAACGTACATTAATTGATAGCAAGCTGAAAACTAAAAACTTTCCCAACATGGTATTAACTCATGCAAAGAAATAAAATAGCTCAATAATAAAGACGAGAGTTCAAAAACTGCGTTCATTATACAAGAATAGAACTTAAAAAACTTGCTTAACTATAAACAAGTTAGAATGAATCAACTAAATGAGAATTTTAAATAACATTAGAGTTAAAGTTTGCTCGAATGAAATTTAGGAACAATTGACTTGTTCAATAACAGTTAAGATAGAAAACTTGTTCAATCAAAAGAATAAAGCTACACAATGTAATAATGAAACTAGCTCAACGAAAGTGTAGAGTTAGAAAACTTTCTCAATGTAAAAAGATAAGGTTTAGAAACTTTCCTTGAGCGTAAGCTATAAAATTAAACTCACGATCATCTACACATAATTTTAGAACCACAATACCTATTAGATATGCTAACATACCATAACATGTACATTTCTAGCTAATCTTATCATTTTAGCACAAGTCTTTCATTACCAATTACATTTCAGAAATTCCAAGTGTTTTACTTTGCAACACTTGTCTAACCTTCATTGTATAAACAAAGTTATCACATAACACGTTCATGACTTATAAATCATTTTTTACAAATTTGAATTTATAATTCACATAACACGACTCTATTTAACCTTGTTGTTACATGGTTCTCACATTAACATAACATTAAGCTAAGTTACATCAACGACCAAAGTCTGCAGAATTAGCGAATTTCAATCGTCTCGAGATCGGGCCTTGGCGGCGGCATGCCAATTTATTTTACTAGTTTTAAGGCTTTTTTTGCTTTTCTGCCTTTGTAAGGCATGCTTGCGCCACACTTGTATTATTGTGATTCCAATTTTAAGAGAAGCGAGCTATGACACTTTTCTTAAGCCAACTAACACAAATTTCACCCACCAAAATAAAGAAATAATAACATGTAAAAATGGTATAGAACTATCACAAACATATTTGTGAATATATTCCACCAATTAAAACAATTTAACAACAATTTAAGCTAGTTTAATTTCTCAAATTCATGTTTTTCATATAAAACTCAATTTTTTTGATATTCATCCCAAAAATCATCACCATGAATTCAATACTTGGCCAAATCACTCCATTCAAATTACGTTATGCTATGCTCATTTCTTAATGAACTAACATAATCAAGCTTCAATTGACAATTTCAACATATACAATTAGTCACTAAAATTGATACTTTTCATGAACCATATGAAAATATATATACTTTCAAAATTTTCTATATATTATCCAAAAATTAGCATGCAATTTCTTGTTTGATATAAACTCTAATCATTATAAAAAACGTATAATCACAATTACCAAGTATATATCCATAATTCACCAATTTTGATTTCACGTAATACAAACAAAAAAGTTATGTAGTAGTTCATATATATATATATATATATATATATATATATAATATACCTTTTGTTAGCTTAAAAATACCTTCAAATCCTTGCTAAACATCTCCTTAAATTTCTTTCTCAATTCTCTCATAAGGTTTCTCTCAAATTCTCTCAACTCTTTGTAATCTCTAGGCTAGCAAACTAAAATGCGAAAAACCAACTGATAAATTTATATGTAAGTAATAACAAAATACAAAACCTTATATGGCCTAATAATAATATCTATCATCGATTATCAAAATAACGATATATATATATATTATTTTTAATTTATTTTATTTATATTATTTATTTTATTTAAATTCAAAAATTAGAAATTCAAAAGCCATAAAGCTTTGTTTGGCAAAACCCTTTAATTTTTAAAGAATTAATATATTAAGCCTTGTTTGGCAAAAACTAAATTAAACCCTTTTTAATTTATTTTTAATAAACACTTTAGTTTATAATTTATAATTACATATTATTTATTTGGATCTCCATATCCAACATTAATTAATAAATTAATTAAATACTATATTTTTAATTAAATATACCATTTAAGCAAATATCACAAATTTATAATTTTCATTATAACTTTATTTAATAATTTAATATATCCATCTAAATTATTAATTCAAAACAACAATATAACATCTCATGTTATATTACAACTCTAAAATTATAATTTAATTTAATTTAGAAAATTCTCTAATAAATTTTAGATTCCATAACCATCACATCAAATAAATATTTATTTCATCAATTCAACAATAGACACATCAAATAAATATTTATATTATTCAATAAATATTTAATATTACAATTTGAAATTTTGGATTGTTACATCCTTCCCTCCTTACAAGGATTCTCATCCCCGTAATCACAATTCAAACAATCAAATCGTCACATTCTCCCCTACTTTTACAAAGATTACATCCCCCGAATCGAAGACATGAGACTAAACAAATAACTCGTGGTAATTTTTCATCATATCGACTTGAGTTCCCACGTAGCCTCTTCGACATTGTGGTTCCTCCATATCACCTTCACGTAAGGTATCACTTTATTCTGAGCACTTGTTCTTTCTCGTCGACTATCTAGATAGGAATCTCTTCATAAGACAAATCTTTCTTGAAATCGCAATGGTTCATACTCGATCACATGCTTGTAATCGGGTTTATATGGTCGCAACAAATCGACACACGAAAAAACGTTGTGCACATGTTCTAATTTCGGAGGTAAAGCTACCTCATAAGCTACTTCTCCCACTCTTCGTAGAATTTCGAAAGGTCCAATAAACCTTGGGCTAAGCTTTCCTTTCTTGCCAAAATGAATTTTCCCCTTGCAAGGAGAAACTTTCAGGAACACGAAATTTCCTGCTTCAAATTCACGGCTTTGCTTGTGTTGATCAGCATACTTTTTCTGTCAATCTTGAGCAGTTATCAGTCTTGCTCTAATGAGTTTGACAACTTCAGCGGTTTGCTGTACTAATTTTGGGCCTAATAGTTGACGTTCACCAACGTCATCTCAGCATAGTGGAGTTCGGCATTTCCTGCCATATAACGCTTCGTATGGCAGCATACCAATGCTTGCATGGAAACTTTTGTTGTATGAAAATTCCACCAACGGTAGATGATTATCCCAGTTTCCTTTGAAATCCATAATGCACGCTCTAAGCATATCTTCAAGCGTCTGGATCGTTCGTTCACTTTGCCCATCCGTTTGCAGATGATATGTTGTGCTCATCTTCAATTGCGTTCCCATGCATTCTTGTAGTCTCTTCCAGAAATTTGATGTGAACCTCGGGTCTCAATCTAACACAATAGATATTGGAACTCCATGCCTCGACACGATCTCGTTAACATATAATTTTGCCAGCTGATCAAGATTAAATCTAATCTTTATTGGAAAAAAGTGTACAGATTTTGTCAGTCTGTCCACTATCACCCATATCGCATCGTATCCTTTCTGAGTCGTTGGAAGGCCTACCACAAAATCCATTGTGATATGCTCCCATTTCCATTCCGGTATTTCCAACGGTTGAAGTAACTCGCTTGGTTGTTGATGCCCGACCTTCACTTTCTGACATGTCAAGCACTTTTCAACGCATTCTGCAACATCTGTTTTCATATTTGGCCACCAAAAATGTCGCCACAAATCTTGATACATCTTCGTACTTCCCGGATGAATCGAATATCTTGAGCTATGAGCTTCTATAAAGATTTCCTCTTTAATATCATGTACTGCTGAAACCCAAATTCGTCCCTCGAATCTCAGCATTCCCTCAATATCAACCTTGAACTTTACTTCTCTTCCTTCAATCACACTCTCTTTTATTTTTCTGCATTCCTCATCCTGTAGTTCAGCGTTCTTCACTTTGTCTACTAAAGTTTGACTGGCTTCCATCTGGTATAATTTTTCATCGGATTCTTTTGGAAATTTGATTTCCAACTCTAGCCTTGCCATTGCTGAAATGAGCTCCTCCTTATCGGTTAACAACATTAATTTTTCTCTCGCCTTTTCTACTCAAGCATCTCTGCAACCACATTAGCTTTGCGGGTGATAAAAGATCTCACAATCGTAATCTTTTTATCAATTCCATCCATCTCCTCTGCCGCATATTCAGGTTCTTTTGAGTGAAAATATACTTCAGACTCTTATGGTATGTGTAGATTTCACACTTCTCTCCATAGAGATAGTGCCTCCATATCTTCAGAGCAAATACTACTGTCGCCAACTCTAAATCATGAGTTGGATACCCTTTCTCGTAGTCTTTTAATTATCTTGATGCGTACGCAATGACTTTGCCGTTTTGCATTAGAACACATCCTAAGCCCTTGTGTGAAGCATCACTATACACCACAAAATTTCACATATTATCTCGGTAATGACAACACACAGGTGCCACACTCGAGCTTCTTCTTTAATTCTTGAAAACTCTCTTCACATTTCTCCGTCCAAACAAATTTTATGATTTTTCTCGTCAAATTTGTCAACGAGAGGCAATCTTGGAAAAATCTTGGATAAATCATCTGTAATAATAATCCGCCAATCCCAAGAAACTTCTTACTTCGATGGAGTTCTTGGTGGTTCCCAATTTATCACAGACTTGACCTTTGATGGATCCACTTGAAAATTCCATCCTTGTCAATTACGTGCCCAAGAAATTATACGTTCTCAGCCAAAATTCACATTTAGAGAATTTTGCGTACAACTTTTCTTTTCTTAGCATCTCCAGCGTCAGACGTAAGTGTTCCACATGTTCTTCTTGAGTTTTAGAGTACACCAGAATATCATCGATAAATACCACCACAAACTTGTCTAAAAATGGTTTAAACACCCTGTTCATCAAATCCATGAACGTTGCAGGGCGTTTGTCAAACCGAAAGACATCACCAAAAATTCATAATGTCCATACCGAGTTCGGAATGCCATCTTCGGTACATCCTCCTTCCTCACTTTCAATTGATGATACCCACTTCTCAAATCTATTTTCGAGAAATATCTAGCACCCTTCAATTGATCAAACTAGTAATCTATTCTTGGCAATGGATATTTGTTTTTAATAGTGACTTTGTTTAATTCTCTATAATCAATGTAAAGACGCATTGACCCATCCTTCTTCTTCTTCACAAATAACAACACTGCTCCCTCCCCCACGGTGACACACTTGGTTGAATATACTTCTTATCTAACAGCTTCTTGCGGTTGCACCATTAGTTCTTTCATCTCTCATCGAGCCATTCATGCACGGGGCCTTCGATATCGAGAGGCGGTTCGGCGCTAAGTCGATCACAAACTCGATCTCTCGGTCGCGAAGTCCCGGCAAATCTTCCAGAAACACATCTACGAATTCCCTAACCACTTGGTATTTCTTCCAATTTCACACCCTTCTCTTTTTGAGTATCGACTATGTAAGCTAAATAACCCACACAACCTTGACTCAACAACTTCTTGCCTGCGTATATCGTCGCGACATCTCATTTGTCTAGGCGATTTGCTACCATGAAAAACTACCTTTGATTTTGTCATAAGGTTTACACACTTTCTTTTGGCAATCAATTATCGCTCCATAATTGAATAACCAATCCATTCCCAATATCACATCAAACTCTCCAAGTTTTATCGGGATTAAATCTACTTTCATAATATTCCCTTAATGTTCACCCTACGCTTCTTGTATACAAACTTAACAGAATCACTTCCTATTCGCAATTTCTATGTTTAAAGGAAATTCAACTCTTCACTAGGTATTTCTAACTTCTTAGCAAAATCATCGATATAAAAGCAAGCAAGTAGCTTTAATCAAATAATACATATGCATTTATATCATTGATTGGGATAATACGACACGACATCTTTTAATTGCACCGCGTCCCCCATGCACTGTCATGTTGAAGGTTCTTGTTGTTGGCTTATTTGTTGATGTTGGCCCAGTGATAGTCAGTGTACCTCCACTAGCATTTCCCTTGCTTCCATTTGTCTCACCAGATCTCTTCTGAGGGCATTCACGAGCAAAATGATCCTTGGACCCGCACGTGAAACAAACGTTCTTCTTAGGTTGAGTGCAATTTGGGGCGATGTGACCCTCCTGGCCACAATTGAAGCATACTCGTTTTCCCATCAAGCACACACCCTTATAAAACTTCCAGCATGTAGCACATGCTTTGAACTTCTTCTTTTGCTGGTTTCCTTGCTGATTTCCAGCTCCCACATTTGCATTCCACTTCCTCTTCAAATTGTTGTTGCCATTTCCACCGTTACCACCACCACCATTCTTAGCTTCACCTTCACTCTTCTTCTTCCTCTTTCTCTTGGTTGTGTTTTTTGTTACTGACCTCGCCTCCACTCTCAAATGAGAATTGCCTTCTCCATTCATCACTGCAAATGTCTTTAATTGGAATAGGGAGACCCTCTTGTGACAACCAGGGGGTTCAATCCTGCTCAAACCTCTTCACCCTTGCGTTTGTCTGTTCTTGACTTGATATGGCACAAACCTCTCCAACTCATTGAATCTTGCAACATACTCAGACATCGACATCGTTCCCTACTTCAGTTACAAAAACTGCACCTCTAGCTGACTCTTCAAACTTTTTGGAAAATAAGTCTCGAAGAACATCTCCTTAAACCTTTCCCAAGTCATAATCCCTTGACCTCCTCGGGTTTTATTGGCCTGCCACCAATAACTAGCCTCTACTTTCAACATGAATGTTGCAAAAGCAGTCTTCTGATCCTCCCCTACTCTTGCAACATCGAACACTTTCTCTATCTCCATGATCCAGGTCTGTGCCTCAACCGGATTCATGGACCCTCGGAATTCTGGTGGTCCAACCGCCTTGAAATCCTTAAACGTTGTTCTCTGATTCTGAGGTTGATTCTGCAAAGCACCCGTCAGTAACGTCACTAGCTGCTGAACTGGGTTACCTTCCACATTGTTGTTGTTGGTTTCCTCAGTGGCTCTCTGTCGGGGTGGTTGACGTCTTGGAGGCATTTTCTATTAAAAAATACACTCATTAGACTATTACTCCATTTCTTTAAGTATCTCTACTTAATTTACACACAAAATTTTATCACATAACACATAACACTTTGAATAAAATAATAACTTTTATTCATTCATAATCTTTTAAAAACATTAAAACAATAGCATCACTGCTATTTACATTACTTTCCTGAACTATAACAGTTGCAGGATTACTTCATCATCATCACATCCCATTGGTTATATCATACCCGAGATTTACATCTTATTTATTCATCAATCACATAATAGTTACATATCAACCTACGATGTCCTACTAAGATGTTGTATAGCCTTACGACGCTCTTCCTCCATAATTTGAAACATTGTTCGGCGATCTAATATGTATGATTGTAGAGTCTCGAACTGAATGGGATAACCCATGACTCGATCTTGAGCTCGATTGATCACGGTGTTGAATACGTTATTCATCTCTTCCATCTTCATCCTCTTTGCTTGTGCATCTCTCTCTCGCTATTCCGGCTCATTGGTAAGCTTCATTGTACGCATCTTCAGCTCTTGCCCTCTTAGTAGATTCCTCCTTGACTTATTCTTCAATTCTGCAATCTCTCTCCATCATTTCGCTCGTTTCTCTCCTTCATGTGTGACCAACTTTTCTTCAACGTTATTCAAATGTTCCTCTCGATTCTAGATCTCGTCATCCTTACATGCCCATCGAGGTTTGTTGTTCAACTACTACTATCTCCTGCAACTCCTCGACGGTATCCTGAAGTTCCACATTACGGTCATACACCTCGTCGTACATACTGTCGACCAGCTATCGAGTTAAGTGGAATCTCTTCCTCCTCGTCCTCCTCATCCGACTATGGCAGCTCCACGGGAACCTCCTCATCCGTCTCTATATCATTATCCTCATCAGGTACTCTCTCCTCCTCAACTATCATGACCAATGGGAACTGTTTCCCGTGGCGATAGTTGTTCCCAAAACACTGAATATCTCGAGGCTCCTCCTCTCTCTAGGCATCTGGGATCCTTCCTCCCTAGCTTGACTGGATCCTCCTACATTAGCCATCCTGTCAATCAAATTTTAAGTTTTAATTACTAATCATTACAACTCGACACTCACGAGCACATAAGTTATAACCACATAAGCACATAAGTATTTTATTACTTCTTCCTTAAATCTAGATAAGAGTTCATCATCCCTATCTTTTCAAAGGTTAATTCATAAGGCTTTTCCCCCACCTAAGGTTCATAACCTAAGGCTTTGATACCAACTTGTTACACTTCCAAATCTAGGTACTTCATTCCCACAAGATTTGGTGTTCACTATCCATACAATCATACTATCTACCCAAATAAAATAATATTTAAACCATAAATCCTCCCTTTAAATAGGGTTACATTAATCAATAAAAAAACTTCCCAAGTTATCTAACCTTAAAACATCATTCAAATGCGAAATAAAATAAATTATTACATCACATCATTATATAAAAGTCTATCATCAAATTTAAAAGTCTAACATCATAACAATAATCATAATTACAAGTCTTCATCACTTGTACATTTTTCCTTTCCTTTTGCTAGTTGAAGGCTCATCTACCTTCTCAACTTTAGTTGCAATAATAATATTTATGCAAGAGTGAGCAAAACAATTGCTCACTTTGGATATAACAATAAATCAACAGGAATAATAATAATAATAACCAAATGAATAGGCTCATCAAAACTGAATAGTACTCTATCAATGATTATCAGAAACTGGAATCCAAAATATGGAATATATATATAACTGAGGGTCATAAGACCATGAACTATGTCCACAGTTGCAAGTAATCTTTCAACTCCAACTTTAACAGTCATAAGACTATAAGGACTCCTCGTACTTAGGGGGATCAGCCCTTCGTACAATGTATTGTGCACAAACATTTCAACGCTAAGCGTAAATTATCCCCTAATAATAATAGGGTTGTTCATCTCAGTATTTAGAGTACAAGTCCGCACCAAAGAAAGTTTGGTTTGGATAAGCTTTCAAGGGTAATTTGAAGTTTAACGAACATCAACTAGAGGACTAGTTGAATCAATAGTGTTTGATAACACAACAGTTGTTTAATAACAACATAACATAGAACAATTGAGAATCATAAGTGAACTGATTATACATATTAAACTCATTCTTGAAATAACTATAGAGCATAAGTATTCAACAAAATGAATAAAATGGTAAACCTTTGCTTGAACAATAAATAAGCTAACGTTAGGATCTTATAACATTAGAAATGAAATTACTGAACGTACAATAACTGATAGCATGCTGAAAACTAAAAACTTGCCCAACATGGTATTAACTCATGTAAAGAAATAAAACAGCTCAATAATAAAGACGAGAGTTCAAAAATTGCGTTCATTATACAAGAATAGAACTTAAGAAACTTGCTTAACTATAAACAAGTTAGAATGAATCAACCAAATGAGAATTTCAAATAACATTAGAGTTAAAGTTTGCTCGAATGAAATTTAGGAACAATTGACTTGTCCAATAACAGTTAAGATAGAAAACTTGCTCAATAAAAAGAATAAAGCTACACAATGTAATAATGAAACTAGCTCAACGAAAGTGTAGAGTTTGAAAACTTTCTCAATGTAAAAAGATAAGGTTTAGAAACTATCCTTGAGCATAAGCTATAAAATTAAACTCACGATCATCTACACATAATTTTAGAACCACAATACCTATTAGATATGCTAACATACCATAACATGTATTTTCTAGCTAATCTTATCATTTTAGCACAAGTCTTTCATTACCATTACATTTCAAAATTTCAAGTGTTTTACTTCATGAACACTTGTCTAACCTTCATTGTATAAACTAAGTTATCACATAACACGTTCATGACTTATAAATCATTTTTACAACTTTGAATTTATAATTCACATAACACGACTCTGTTTAACCTTGTTGTTACATATTGTTCTCACATTAACATAACATTATGCTAAGTTACATTGAATCGACCAAAGTCTCAGCATAATTAGCGAGACTACAGGGTTATGAGATCGGGCCAAGGCCTCAAATTACAGCCATACTTGCTTCGCGCATGCGATTTATCTTTGATTTTGACTTACTACATGACTTATTTTATTACTGATTCGATTTGGCGGTAGCGAGCGAGCTATGACACTTTTCTTAAGCCAACTAACACAAATTTCACCCACCAAACAATAATAATAACAACAACAAAAATGGTATAGAACTATCACAAACATATTTGTGAACATATTCCACCAATTAAAACAATATAACAACAATTTAAGCTAGGTTAATTTCTCAAATTCCATGTTTTTCATATAAAACTCAGTTTTTGATATTCATCCCAAAAATTATCATTGTGAATTCAATACTTGGCCAAATCACTCCATTCAAATTACTCTATGCTCGTTTCTTAATGAACTAACATAATCAAGCTTCAATTTACAATTTCACATACTAATTAGTCACTAAAATTGATACTTTTCATGAACCATATGAAAATACATATACTGTCAAAATTTTCTACTGTTATCCAAAAATTAACATATGATTTCTTTGTTTAAATATAAACTCTAGAATTATAAACACGTATCATCACAATTACCAAGTATATATCCACAATTCACCAATTTTGATTTCACAAAATATAAAAAAAAGCTATGTCAAGTAACTTAATATATGTATATATATATATATATATATATATATATATATATACCTTTTGTTGCTTTAAATCATTGCTAAACACACTAATCGAATTGAATCTCTCTCTAATTCTCTAAAATCTCTCTCAAATTCTCTCTCAACTCTCTCTACTCTCTCGTAATCTCTAGGCTAGCAAAAACTAGAATGCTTAAAACTTGATAGCCGGTATGCGTAATAACAAAAAACAAAACCGCTAATAAACCTTAATAATATCATAATTATATATCAAAATAACGCATATATATATAAATATATTATATTTATTATTTTATTTTATTTATTTATATTATTTATTTTATTTAAATTCAAAATTAGAAATTCAAAAGCCATAAGGCTTTGTTTGGCAAAACCCTTTAATTTTTAAAGAATTAATATATTAAGCCTTGTTTTGGCAAAAACTAAATTAAACCCTTTTTAATTTATTTTAATAAACACTTTAGTTTATAATTTATAATTACATATTATTTATTTGGATCTCCATATCCAACATTAGTTAATAAATTAATTAATTACATACTATATTTTAATTAAATATACCATTTAAGCAAATATCACAAAATTATAATTTTCATTATAATTTTATTTAATAATTAAATACATCCATCTAAATTATTAATTCAAAACAACAATATAACATCTCATGTCATATTAGAACTCTATAAATTATAATTTAATTTAATTTAGAAAATTCTCTAATAAATTTTAGATTCCATAACCATCACATCAAATAAATATTTATTTCATCAATTCAACAATAGACACATCAAATAAATATTTATATTATTCAATAAATATTTAATATTACAATTTGAAATTTCGGATCATTACATTTCCCATTGAGGAAGGTCGTTTCAGTCGCTTCTAGGGCATATCCCCAGAATGACACCAGAAGATCGGTAAAACTCATCATGGAACGAACCATGTCCAACAGTGTTCGATTTCTCCTTTCAGATACACCATTCAACTGTGGCGTCCCTGGTGGAGTCCATTATGAGATTATACCCTTTTATTTGAGACAATTGAGAAACTCACTGCTTAAGTATTCACCACCTCGATCGGATCAAAGAATCTTAATACTTTTACCTGTTTGTTTCTCTACTTCACTTCTGAACTCTTTGAACTTTTCAAATGATTTAGATTTTTATTTCATTAAATGCACATATCCAAATCTTGAGTGATCATCAGTGAATGTAATAAAATAAGAATACCCTCCTCATGCATTCGTTGTCATAGGTCCACATACATCCGTGTGTACCAACGCTAACAACTCTGTAACTCTTTCTCCTTTTCCACTAAAAGGAGATTTAGTCATTTTTCCCATGAGACAAGATTCACAAGTTGGATATGATTAATAATCTGATAGCTCTAGGAGCCCATCTTTATAAAACTTGGATAATCTTGTTTCATTAATATGACCAAGTCTACAGTGCCACATATAGGTATAATTAACATCATCTCTTTTCCTTTTCTTAGTTTGTTCAATTTGAAGTATATTTTCATGCAAGTCAAGAATGTAAAGTCCATTTCGTAAATTACCAACACCATATAAAACATTATTATTCTAAATAGAACAACTATTGTTCTTTGTTATAATGTCAAAACATCCATATCCAATATATATATTGAAATAATGTTTCTAATAAGTGATGGAACAAAATAACAATTATTTAAACTAATGGATTTGCCCGTAGGTAGTGCTAAACAATAAGTCCCTACAGCTAATGCAGCAACCTTTGCTCCATTTCCCACTCTTAGGACGACCTCATCCTTGCTTAGCTTTCTACTTCTGACCAGTCCCTGCATATTATTACATATGTGAGAACCACAGCCGGTATCCAATACCCAAGTAGAAGATTGACTTTTAAAAAAATTAATTTCAATCATAAACAAACCTTGATTAGGATTTGAAGCTTCTCCAAGATTCTTACGCTTTTGTTCCATGAAGATAATCCTTGCGCCCTCTTCCAAAGGACTTGACTTGTTGCAATGGAAGCAAATTCCTTTGCTAGCGAGGATCAGGTTTCTTTTGATCCTTCACTTTCGCCTTTCCCTTAGCCTTCTTGGATTTCTTCTTTTTAGAAGATACCTTGGGCCTCTTCCTTTTCTTGAAAAATCATCCACCAATAAGACATGGTTCTTCTTGGATGGGAAGTGACCTTCAGCAGTTTTCAACATGTTAAGTAATTCAGGCAAGCTGACATCTAACTTATTCATGTGAAAATTCACAACAAATTGTGAGAAGGTGTTCGGGAGTGACTGCAGGACTAAATCTTGACTCAATTTCCCATCCACGACGAAGCCAAGCTATCCAAGACGTTCAATCAGATTGATCATCTTTAAGACATGAGTCTCAACGGTAGTGCCCTCGGTCATCCGAGATCGGAAGAGCTCCTTAGATATTTCATATCTAGCAGTCCTACTTTGCTCACCAAAAACTCTTGAAGGTGTAGTAGCATAATAAGAGCATCCATGGTTTCATGCTGACGCTGAAGCTCGTTACTCATGGATGCGAGCATGATGCATTGAGCCACAGATGCATCATTTTTCCACTTTTAAAAGTAGCAATCTCTTCCTCAGAGGTTGTCTCTGCAACTTTTGCAGGTACGGGCGAATTTAGGACATAAGAAATCTTTTTAGCAGTGAGAACAATTCTTAGATTTCTTAACCAGTCCATGTAATTCGGTCCGGTCAGTTTGTTAACATTAAGTATACTACGCAGTGAAATTAGTGAATGTGACATTTTCAAAATTCCGCATTTAAAAGATAATATTTTAGCAAACATTCATTTAATTAATTACCAAAATAAATTAGGTCTTATTTTATATTGGTATCTCCCACTATTTTCTTCAAACTATATTACCCTCATGAATATAGTTCGGCAATATCTAATTAAGGATTTGCTAATGAGAATAAGGATCCCATTTCAAATGTATATAGCCTTGTGTGTGCACAACAAACTATATATAAATAAATAGGTAGACAACTCTTGTCAATTACATCATTATGTAACTCCTTATATTTTGCCTCTTAAATCATAATGGTCAAGTGTGTGCACATCCGAACTAAAATGATTTAAGTTAAGTCATACCCAACATTTCCATATAAGTGAAGAGAAAACTACAGCCCTTGTGTGTGCACAATAAAGCGGTAATGTTCAATTCCTTATAAACATCAAATGTAATAAAAACAACATCTCAAATATTTAATACTCGCCATGTGTGTGCACAACAAACTCATATTAAATATTCAATGCTCTATTATTTTTATCATACTAGAAGGCGACGTCTGATATTCCAAATATCTTTGAACGTTACAACTTAATATAATTTCATTGAGGGGTTTTGTGACACCCCCAAATCTAGGTACTTTATTCCCACAAGATTTGGTGTTCACTGTCCATACAATCATACTATCTACCCAAATAAAATAATATTTAAACCATTGAGCAAGCAACGTACCTACCAATCTATCTGGATTCACTAATCCCCTTTTTAGTAATCCATTGATTGGGAACATTTTAGTTTTAAGCTATCTAAAAATTTAGATCTCATTAGCACGATCTCATCATGATTCTAAAAGCATTGCTTAAAACTATGGGTTTATCACATATTATTAAAACAACACCATGTAGATAATAAATGCCTTTAATAAATAATTCTTTTATTAATAAATAAATAAGATTGATTACAAAGTATATGCTTTATCATCATACATGATTGGTTTGTATGCATACTACTTTCACACCCCTTGTCCTCCTCGAGTTTTATTGGCTTGCCACCAATAACTAGCCTCTGCTTTCAACATAAATGTTACAAAAGCAGTCTTCTGATCCTCCCCTACCTTAGCTACATCAAACACCTTTTCTATCTCCATGATCCAGGTCTGTGCCTCAACTGGATTCATGGATCCACGGAATTCTGGTGGTCCAATCGCCTTGAAGTCCTTAAATATCACAGCTTGATTCTGCAGTTGATTCTGTAACGTACCCGTCAGTAATGTCACTAACTGATGAACGGGGTTAGCTTCTGCATTATTATTATTGGTAGATCCCTCAGGGGTTCTTTGTCGTGGCTGATGTCTTCTTGGAGGCATTTTCTGTTAAATACACTCATTAAATTATTACTCAATTCCATTAAGTATTTACTACTTAATTTGCACATCATAAAAAAAATTTATCACATAACACATAACATTTTGAATAAAATAAAATAATAACTTTTATTCATTCATAATCTTTCTGAAAACATAAGAACAGTAGCATCACTACTCTTTACATTACTTCCCTGAACTACTAAAGTTTCAGGACATCATCATCATATCCCATAGGTTACATAACACTTGGGATTTACATTTTATTTATCATATCATAAATCACATATCAAGTATATTCTTTATGATGTCCTACTAAGATACGGCGTAGCCTTACGACGCTCTTCCTCTATAATTCAGAACATTTTCGGCAATCTAATATGTCTGATGGCAGCGTCTCGAACTGAATCGGATAACCCATGACCCGATCTTGAGCTCGATTAATCACGGTGTTGAATACGTTATTCATCTCTTCCATCTTGATCCTCTTTGCTTGTGCCTCTCTCTCTGCTATCCCGGCTCGTTGATAAGCTTATTCGTATGCGTCTCTTGCCCTCTTAGTAGATTCTTCCTTCATCTTGTTCTTCAGTTATGCGATTTCCTCTGTCAGTTGCTCGTTTTCTCCTTCAGTGTGGATCAGCTTTTCTTCGACATTATTCAAGCGTTCATCTTAATCCTGGATCTCGTTGTTCTTCTGCGCCATTGTGAACTGCTGTTCAGCTACTATCTCTTGCAACTCCTCGATGCTATCCTGAAGTTCCACATTGCGGTCGTATACTTCATCGTACATACGGGCGACGATCGAGTTAAGTGGAAACTCTTCCTCCGTGTCCTCATTCGACTGTGGCAGCTCCATAGGGTCTTCCTTGTCCATCTCTATCTCATCATCCTTATCAAGTAACCTCTCCTGCTCAACCACTATGACCCACGGAGTTGTTTCCCGTGGCAGTAGTTGTTTCCAAATCACCTGAATATCTCAAGGCTCCTCCTATCTAGGCATCTGGGATCCTTCCTCCCTAGCCTGATTGGATTCTCCTACATTTGTCATCCTGATAACAAAATTTGAAGTTTTAAATTACTAATCATTACTACTCGACACTCACGAGCACGTAGGTCGAAATCACATAAGCACATAAGTGTTTTATTACTTCTTCCTTAAAACTCGATAAGAGTTTATCACCACTGACTTTTCAAAGGTTACTTCCTAAGGCTTTTCCCCACCTAAGGTTCATAACCTAAGGCTCTGATACCAACCTATAACACCCCCAAATCTGGGTACTTCATTCCCCTAAGACTTGGTGTTCACTTTCCATACATTCATATTATCTACCCAAATAAAATAACATTTAAACCATAAATCCTCCCTATAAAAGGGTTACATCATTAAATCCAAAATATCCAAGTTTGTCTAACCTTAACATCATTCAAGCGCGAAAATAAAATAATTACATTTCATCATTAAATATAAAGTTCAT
Organism: Panax quinquefolius; assembly: GCA_020205615.1. NCBI lineage: Eukaryota > Viridiplantae > Streptophyta > Magnoliopsida > Apiales > Araliaceae > Panax > Panax quinquefolius. Next base: position 74,122,691 of record CM035152.1, on the reverse strand, counting down.
TAAAAAGTCATTAAATTACAAGTCTTCATCACTTGTACATTTTTCCCTTTCCTTTGCTAGTTGTAGATTCATCAACCTTCTCAACTTTAGCTGCAATGAGTATAATATGCAAGAGTGAGCAAACAAAGCTCACTTAAAATGATAATGAATAAACGTCATATCAATTGCCAAATGAATAGGCTCAATAGAAAAGGAATAAGATATTTCATCATTAATAATCAGGAACCAAAATCTGAAATATATAATTGAGTGTCACAAGACCACGAACTATGTCCATAGTTGTAAGTAATCTTTCAACTTAAACTTTAATAGTCGTAAGACTATAAGGACTCCTCGTACTTAGGGGGATCAACCCTTCGTACAATGTATTGTGCACAAACATTTTAACGCTATGCGTAAGTTATCCCCTATAATAGGGTTGTTCATCTCAGCATTTAGGACACGAGTCCGCACCAAAGTAAGTTTGGTTTGGACAAGTTTCAAGGTAATTTGGAATTCAACGATCATCAACTACGGAGTAGTTGAATAAAAAGGTAATAACTTTATGTTATGGAATTGTGGAGCTGGTTTAGATTTCAATTACAGGAACTGGTATATGATAAAATTGTGGAGCTGGAGGATGGGATTTGTCAGCGTTTAGTCATGATTTAAACAGTAATGCTTATAGTTTATGCAGTTTCATGATGTTAAAGATCCTGCTTTCTATGGATTAAAACAAGTAGTTAACGAGGTCTTCCTGCGTGTAGCTTTTACCGTCTTTAATTATGGATTGGTATGTTTAAATTTTAATTTACTTTTCTTCACTCTCTCCAATCCTAATATTCATTATCTCAAGTTGTATGCTTGGATAAACATTTGACTATTCTTCTCTTGGGGGAAGAAGTCGTGCTAGTAATATCTGGGGGGGTTTCCCCCATTCGTTTCACCTTTTGTATTGGAATTTAATTGCTTTTCTGTTATGATTTCAAGGTTTTGTTGAGTTAAAATCTGATGTCGAGGAACTTTTTGGTTACAGAATCCAGGAGAGTACCAAGAATCTCTAAATCTGTTTGAAATGTCCTTATCTCGCTTCAATTGACCTGTTGCAGTAATGTCCTCATTTTATACTACTTTAAAGAAAACAAATCTATTGACTTGGTTATATTACTTAATAATTTAATCCTTCAATTGAATTATTCATGTGGGTACGCATTTTCTTTGCCTCTACTAATCTTCTATATTTTGTTTATATTGATTATTTGGTGGTGTATAAACAAAGTCATGCACATGATAGAAATTTTATTTATTTATTTATATTTTAATTTAGAGGGATCACAATGGATACATCTGCTGAAAAGCAAGGTGAAGAAGTTAATAGGTGTTGGGTCTACTCTTGCCATTAACCTTGTAAATGTGAAAAATAGCCTGTCCCAACTATAGCATATCTACTTCTTTAAAATAAGAGGGTGGTGTGATGACCTTTGAATAGAATATGTTCTGCAGTAATTTATATATTTTAAATTACTAATTATGTGCTATGCTCCTGTTTCTGCTTTGTAGCATTGAATGATGCACTAGAGGAAGAAATCCAGAATCTGAAACTACTAACTGGGTAGAACATTGCAAACGGGGGACCTTTGATGAATTATCCTCCATCATACGGAACCAATCAGCAATTTTATTCCAACAACCCGCTTATGCACACAATATTAATCGCATGCGGCGGTTTTAACGACTCAAATCCATAATTAGAAGTATCATCATCAATTCCAAAGAACATCAATCGCATCGGTTCAAAGAAGAACCACTTAAGCGGCAGCAGGGACAACATCTATCTCATAGTAGTGACTTAAAAATGAAAGGTTCCATGTCATCTACCACTGAGGAAAGTTCTCCTGGACATCAACTCGCATCGATCGAAGGATTAAATAGAGACATTTAAGGCTTAGTAGTCGAATTAATATTGGTTACACTCTGCTTTTGGATAGATCACCTTTATGTGATTTAGTTTAGATACATCCCATGTTACATCGTTTCCTAAGCGGTCAAAATTCAAGTAATGATCATTTGTTCATGCGGGTATATACATCCCATGTTACTCTGCTTTGATAAATGATTGAAGTTACAACTCTTTTAATCTTTCAGGCTACAATATGCTAATCTTTTAGGCATTAGCATATTGCAGGTGCATTGGTAATGTAGGTGAACCACAATTTATTTTTTAATCTACAACATTTTAAAAACGTTGTGTAAATGTGCCTAAACGTTGTCTGATATATTAAACTACAACATTTTTATCCAGAAAACATTGTGGAATCATACCTTCTACAACGTTTTTAAGCATCTGCTAATTTATAGAAAACAAATCTACAACGTTTTTTTCTTAAAAATGTTGTGTAATGTGCTTAACTACAATGTTTTAAAAATGTTGTGTAAAAGTGTCAAATAGATGACACCCCTTAACCACGACATTTTTCTAACTGAAACCACAACGTTTTTTCCGCGTTGTCTATTTACTGTTTTGTAGTAGTGATGAACTGTTGCATTTCAGTAAAGATTTGTCTTATAAAGAGGTTCCTATCCAGATAGTCGACAGGAAAGAACAAGTGCTCAGGAATAAGGTGATACCTTTTGTGGAGGTGATATGGAGAAACCACAATGTCGAAGAGGCCACGTGGGAACTCGAAGATGAAATGATAAAGAACTACCCTGAGTTATTTGTTTAATCTGTGTCTTCGATTCTGGGGACAGAATCTTTGTAAGGAGGGAAGAATGTTACGAATGAGTTGTTTGAGTTGTAATTCTGGGGACAGAATCCTTGTAAGGAGGGAAGGATGTAACAATCTAAGATTTTATAATTTGTAATTTAAAATATTTATTAAATTAAATAAATATTTTGTTGATGTGGTTGTTGTTAGTGAATATTTGTGAATTAAATTTATTAGATAACATTCTAATTTAATTTAATTTAAGAGTTGGAAAGTTGTAAGATAGTGTGAAATGCTATATATTACTATTTTAATTTAATAATTTAAAATGGTGTGTTAATTTATTAAATAAAATTATAATAAGATTATAATTTTGTGATAATTGAATTAAGTGGAGAATTTATTGAGTGTGTTGTACTTAGTTTAAGTAACTAAGATTTGTTATGGAAATTCAAATAAATAATATTTGATTATAAATTATAAACCTAAATTGTTTATTAAAATAAATTAAAGGAGTTTTAAATTGGTTACCAAACAAGGCTTAAAATATTACATCTTTATTTTAAAGAGTTTTTATCAAACAAAGCCTTATGGCTTATGAATTTTGAATTTTATTATAATAAATAAAATAAATAAAATAATAAATAAAATATATTTATAACCTATACGTTTATTTTGTAACTGATATAATTAGTATGCGTATTATGGCATTGGCTATCAGTTTTATTTTACGCGTACTGATAGTTGGTTGCTAAGCCTAAGAAGGAAGGAGGAAAATACAGAGAAAATTTGAGAGAGAATAGAGAGAGATTGAGAGATTTCTGTGTTTCTAAGAAATTATCAGTGGTTAGCAAGGATTGCTCAAGCATAAGAATGTATTTTTTTACATAATCTTAATAGTATATATATATATATATACACACATATATATATGAGTTTTACAGCATGAAGTTTCAAGTTCTGTGAATTCCATTTTTCCAAATTGTTGTTATACAACTGATTACTTATGATTGTATATGTTTGTGATGATTAAAACTAGTGTTTAGACAAGAATTATTATGCTAATTACGTTTAAAAGAAAGAAAAGTAATTACAGTATATATATTTTACATATGGCTTGTAAAAGTACCAAATATGGTGGTCAATTTGTATGTCAATCTGTAAATTGAGTCTTGATTATGCTAGTCCATTAAGAAACGAAGGAAATGTAGTTTGAACGAAGTAATTTGGTGTAGAATTGTGATCACAATGTGAATTTCTATTAAGGATGTCAAAAAATGGGGTTTTTGTATGAAAACATGAAATTTAAGGATTTAAATTAGTTGAAGTTGTTGTTTAATTGTTATAAATTGACGAATATGTGAGGAATCATGTTTGTGTTAGTTATGTACCAATTGTATATGTTAAAGTTACTGTTTTGTGGATGAAATTCGTGTTAGTTGGCTTAGAAAGAGTCGAAATTCGCGTTCTACAAACTGGTACTAGTGCCAAGTGCGGGTGTGTTGCCTTTTGGCGCGGGCGCACCAGAATCTAAGGTAATACTTGCGCGGCCACGCCAGTAGTTAGTCAGACCCAATGAAGTCTGCTACTTTTGCAGACTTTGGACACCCATTGTAACATAGTTTAATGTTATATTAATGTGAGAAACATGTAATGAAAAGGTTAAAATAGAATCGTATCATGTGGTTAGCAACTCTAAAATGTAAAGTTAGAATGTTGTAAAACGATATGTTATGATTTAAGAAATTTCATGGATAATGAATAAGTGTTATGAAATTTACACTTATGGTTCTGAAATAAGTATGGTTAGGTGAGACTTGTACTCAAATAACAAGTTTAACTAGAGGTGAATGTTATTTTAGAAAGTGGATGTTAGTATATCTAATAGATATTGTGATTCTAATACTATGTGTAGGTGAACGTGAGTTATAAATTTATAGCTTACGCACGAGGCAAATTTCTAAACCTTACCTCTTAACATTGAGCAAGTTTCTTACTCTCAAACTTTGATCGAGCAAGTTTTGAATTCTAATCATTGTTGAGTTATTCTAACTCGTTATAGTTAAGCAAGTTTCTTTAGTTTCAATCTCTTATCTTGAATACAATTCCTTTAACTTAAATCTCCAACATTGAGCTTTCATATTTCATTTAGTTTGCACAAGTTATTAATATGATGAGCAAGTTATGTTTCCAGCTTGTTATCAGTCAAATGCATGTTCAGTAATTCAATTTCTAATTTGATAAGATCATAGACCTAGCTTATTATTGTTCAAGTAAAGGTTTATCATTCGATTCAATGCTTATGTTTTTTTTAATTATTTCCAAGCATGAGTTTAATATATAGTTGATTCACTTATGATTTTCAATTGTTCTATATAATGTTATTATTGATCAACCGTAGTGTTATCAAACTTTATTGATTCAACTAATTCTTTAGTTGATGGTCGGTAAACTCTAAATTACCCTTGAAGCTTATCCAAACCAAACTTTCTTTGGTGCGGATTTGTACTCTAAAACTGAGAAGAACAACCCTATTATAGGGGATACACAATGTGTTTAGATGTTTGTGCACAATACATGGTAGAAAGGGCTGATCCCCCTAAGTACGTGAAGTCCTTACAGTATAACTGTTAAGGTTAAAGTTGAAAGATAACATGTAACCGTGGACATAGTTCGTGGTCTTATGACCCTCAGATATAATTCTTATTTTGATTTTCGTTTTTGGTTATCATTGATAGAGTAGCATTCAGTTTTGATGAGCCTATTTATTAGGAGTTATTATGCTCTTGTTGTTCATTGCTATATCTAGTGAGCATTTGTTTTGCTCACTCTTGCATATATATACACTCATTACAGCTAAAGTTGAGAAGGTCGATGAACCTACGACTAGAAAAGGAAAGGGAAAAATGTGCAAGTGATGAAGACTTGTAAATTTACTTATTGTTATGATGATAGACTTTATATTTAATGATGTGATGTAATTATTTTATTTCCGCACTTGATTGATGTTTAAGGTTAGACAACCTCGGAAGACTTTATGATTTAATGATGTAACCCTTTAATAGGGAGGATTTATGGTTTAAATGTTATTCTATTTGGGTAGTTAGTATGAATGTATGGAAAGTAAACACCAAGTCTTAGGGGAATGAAGTACCCAGATTTGGGGGTGTCACAGGATGCCCTGCTGCCTAGGTGGAAATATAGGTGGTGCCGCTTGCTTGCTCCCATAACTTAGATTTGGATGATCCCTCCATCTTGGGTTATACATGTTTGAGTACGGATCATACTTTCTTTGAGGTGGTGACTAATAATTTCCCATTGCATTAGCTTGTTGCACAGCCTCGTCATCTTGTAATGTTGGGAATTCATCTATATTGTGATTTGGTTATAGACATATTCCACAAACCTTTGCAACTGGCAGTTGACCTGTAGCTAATTGTCTAACCATAGCAGTTAATTCAGAAATTTGTTGACCATAATCACAAGTGCTTACCTCGCTTACCCTTACTGGTGCATGATTTGTTCTAGTGCCATATTGTTGCAAGTTTACTGCCATGTTTGCAATTAAATTCCTTACAGCCTCTGGGGTCTTGTCAACTAGTGTTCCTCCGCTAGCTGCATCGATCATGCTTCTATCCTTCGGTACTAACCCTTCGTAGAAATACTGGATCAGGTGTTGTTCATCTATTTGATGCGGTGGACAGCTGGAACAAAGCTTTTTGAATCTTTCCCAATACTCATATAGTGTCTCCCCACTGAATTGTCTAATCCCACGGATCTCCTTCCTTATGTTGGCTACTCTTGAGGCTGGAAAGTATCTCTCCAAGAACAACTGCTTCATGTAATTCCAAGACTGTATTGAACCTGAGGGTAGGTAGTACAGCCAATCCTTTGCCAAATCTGCTAGGGAGAATGGGAATGCTCTCAGCTTGATTTGCTCTTCGGTGATTCCATGTGGTTTCAAAGTGGAGCATACCACATGAAATTCCTTCAGATGTTTGTAGGGGTCCTCACCTGCAAGACCACGAAAAGTAGGCAGTAAATGGATTAGTCTGGATTTAAGTTCAAATGCAACATCTAAATTAGGATATTCAATGCACAGAAGTTGTTGATTTAAATTAGGAGTTGCCAACTCCCTAAGAGTTCTATTGTTGTTTGGAATCACCATCTCTTCTTCTTTATCGGATTCGTTGGATAATAATTCCAAAGCTAAGTTGAGGCCTGGTGATGATGTAGAAGCCTCGTCTATATCTGCAGAAGACTGTTGAACTTTAAGTTTTTCCTTCTTTAGCCTCCTTGCAGCTTTCTCAATCTCTAGATCAAAATCTAATATAGTAGCCTGAGAAGATCAAGTCATAAAACAAGAACAAAACAAATAATAGAATAAAAACAAAACGCCAAATTACTCCTCGGTAACGGCGCCAAAATTTAGGAGCTGTCGTTGACACTCCAAAATTAACCTCACTTCACAATTTATAATTAGCACAGTAGCAAGTAAGGATCGATCCCACATAGAGTAAAGTTGTTTTAGAATTATTCTACTATTTCAACAGAAAATAAAGATGGGGGTTTTTGAAAGTTATTTGTAAACTAAGAAAACAAGAATTAATGATGGAATTACCCAAATATGTAAAAACTTCAGTTCTGCAGTTTAGTTTCACCAAGTACAACAGTTAATTAAACAAGTTATTATTATTTTCCCTTCAATGAAACTATTAGCCCTATATAACAATAGCTCTTCTATCCAAAATTCTCCTTAGATTATCACTGTATGAAACAAGCTCTTCACCATATTCTAACTAGCATACAACCTAGAACAAGCTCTCTAGATTTAATATGATAGAAGCATTAAGAAATAGAGAATTAGGCTAATCCAAGCAACAAACACATAAGCTCGATTTGTTTAACTTGTTTTATGATAATCTTAGCAATAAACAAAAGCTTGTCCACAATTATTATTACCAAGTTGCTACATGTGATGAAGACATATATCATTTACATGTAATACCAATCTTAATCTAGCAGATGATAATGATCAAACTAATTCAATTGGTTATATCAAATTATATAGATCAATTAGCATGCAATCAATTAAAATAGATTATCAGAAGAAATTTCACACAAGAAGGAATAAATAATAATACTCAATTAATCAATTACTTGTAACAAGGATTCACCTCCCTTTAGAACTAAATGAAAAGAACTAGCCCGACATGCTCTTGGATCTGCACTCTAATAGATGATAGTTGATAATTGAATGAATAAAACCCTGACTCTCATCCTCTATTTATAGTGCTATATAAAGTCATAAATCCCATGCGAAGTAGAGATTCAAATCCTAAAAAGAATTACAAATTACACTAATTTCCATAAAGAAATAGAATTCAATTTGGAAATAAATCTTAGTCTAAAAGAAATCCTAATTATAATAGAATTGTAAAACTAATCTTCTAGAATCCAAAATTCAGATTTAAAATTGGAATTAAATCCCACAATTGCCATGTACTTAAACTCCTTGCCGCGTGAATCCAAATCCATTTATGATACTAATTGTTGAATCCTTGATTTGCTAGAAATCTAGTAAACCTCCTCCAATTTATTTCCAAAATCATGAAACCCCTTCAATTGTACCCAAAATAAAATTTAAGAATAATGAGTTTATTTAGGCATAAAATAAATACAAAAGATTAAGTATTAAGGAATAAAAATATAACATATTTCATACTCATCATTGATATTAGTGCTTGTTGAATGGGTGACTCTACGATCGGAGTAGAATCAATATTTGTAGAGTGAGAGATGGAAGGATATTGGATCAATATAAAATTAGGCATATTTGGTTCATCAGTTACAGAATGTTGGGATTTTATAACTAAAAATTGGTTTAGTGGATGAAGTGTCACTTCCAACCATCTTGGCAATTCGTAGAATTGGTTAAAAGTTGATGGAGGACAGTGACTAACCTTGAAAGAGATGGGAATAGATTGTACCTTATGCCCATTTTCTAAAGAGGGACAGTTAGTGATAAGCTTTTGAGCAAAAATGAGGTTGCATGGGAATCCATGAGCTAGCACTGAGATTTCTGGATACGCTTTGAAGGTCCAGAACATGTGATCCCAGGAGTTGAGAATTTGGGCTTTGTGATAGGGCATCATTGGCAAATAGGAGAATAACTTATTGTAGTTAGCTCTCTTATATCCATCATATCCTACTGCAATAATCTCAACTTCGTCATCCTCTTCTTCTTCCTGGTTTTCATTTTCTTCATTTGAAATTTCCACCACATCAATCATCTCCACTTCTCTTCTCTTTTCTTCTGCCCTTTCCACCTCCACAGCTTCAACCCTCTCCATTTCTATAGTTTCAGAAGCTAAGGTCTCTTGAGGAACTGAGGGAGGTTCATGATAATCTCTTTGCAGCTCCTCCTCCTCTATAGCCTTCTTTGACATAGGGATTTCGCAAGGCTCCACCTCAATCTGATCATTTATTTGAACTTTAGGCAGCTCCCCCTCAGCTGGAGCATTCTCTAGTGTAGCAACTTCAGGAAGCTCCTTTTCTGCAGCTGTTTTCTTTTCCTCTTCCTTCAAGGCTTTTACATTTTCTAGTATATATGTCTTGATGAGCTTTTTCCTTGCCTTTTTGGGTTGAGTTTTAGCCTTAGTGTTTTCTTTATCTGCAGCTCTGACGATTGATACTGTTGCACCATCCTCTTCTGGAGTGATGTCAAGTCTGGACTCTACGAATCGGTAGTGACTCTACGATCGAAGAGAGGGAAGACTTCTTTGTTTTGTGGCTGTGTTTTCCCTTCTTAAGCAGCTGAGAGATGGTAGCTCTGTCTTCTTCCTCCTCAGACTGCTGCTCTTTCCACTTCATTTCCTTTTGAGTCTTAGTGCCTGAACTTTCTTGGGGTGCATCAGTAGTTGAGCCTTAAAACTCTTCTGTTGTTTGAGCTTTCATTTTCCTCTTAACCTTGCTTTTTCTGATCAAGGCAATGGGTTCCTCTTTATTAATTTCTTCTTCTTCTTCAGTTTCCTTCACAATTGACATGTTTCCTAGTAGTCCAGATTCCTTTGCTTCAGCAGTCATTCCATTGGATTCAGACATCATTCTGACATTTTTTGCAAAATTTCTTTTCCAGTTTTGAAACAGTTGCAGGGACATTTTTCTATTGGGATTGATAGATTCTCCTTCATTGTCCCCAATTTTGTCACCTAGAGCTGATTGCAGAATCATGCTTGTGAACCACCCATAGAGCATCTTTCCAGAGTTTTTTGATTTCTTTGAACTGATTATCCACTTCCCAATCCAATCAATAAGTAGGGCTCCATAGTCAAGTTGGATCCTGAAGCAGATTGCTGTTATGATCTTTAATTGAACTTCATTCATAGAGTCATGACCAGAGCTTTTACAGCATAAGCACTTCCCAACAATGTCAGCCAGAAATTCATATTTCTGGGGAAACTCTTTCTTCATGTATCCCTTGACATTCTGAAACTTTGTGTGACACATCTTCTTCAGACCTTCATGAAAGTCGTTGACCTCCATATATACAAGTCCCTTTGATTTGAAACCTAGGGCTAGGTTTATATCTTCAGCTTTGAGTTTAATTTGTACCCCTTAACCCTTGTGGTGATGATGTCATTCTCAAAGACTCCATTGCTGTAGAATTCTTTCACCAGCTTTGGGTATATCCATGTGTTGGTGCTCAGAGCTTCTTCAAGACCAACTTTCTTCAGAAGAGATAGAATCTTATAAAATTGAGGGTCAACCATCTTGAACTCGTCGAAGCAGAGTTGGTAACCAGAGATAACATTGGAAACAACCATTGATTTTCTTGAACTGAGGTTGATTGAGTGTTTGTTCTGAAAGCTAGGGTTTCTTCTGGTAGAGAGATAGAGAGAAATGAGCTCTTTGAAATTCTAAGATGAATTTTCAAAAACCTTTTCATCTTGTACTTGTAACTTCCCTCCACTCGATCTGTGTAGTGAGGCACATGTCGAGTTCTGTCGGGCTCCATGATTTTAAATGATGTTGAAAATACTGATCTGCCCTTAGCTCCCCCTGATCTAGTGTATCCTTTGGGAGGACTACAATCGTCGAGGTTGCACTACGATGGTAGATTTTGTTTCTGACTCTTCTCTACGATCATTGTCTGTCCTGGTTTTTGTGATGACCTCTGACTTAGCATTCTTTCTGGGTTAAGGTAGCTCAGGAAGGTCCAACCTTTTAGACTGAACTAAGGGTCAGGTTTGTCCCTGAGGCGCTTATCAGAGAGGTTGCTTGGATTTGATAGAAATGATGTCATCATAGGATGCTTCTTTGTCATATCGTAGCAGCTCTACGATCATGGTTCCTTCTTTACTTATCTCTACGATTTAAATATAGCCTTCTTGTCTGCAAGGTTAACACAAACTAGAGCATAGAGTTTATGGTTGTAGATTTAGCATGCCTAACGTACTTATCAATTTATTAAATCTGGATTCATCTAGAGGTTTTGTAAAGACATCAGCAAGTTGATTTTCAGTAGGGATGTATTGTAAAGATATAGATCCATTTTGAACATGGTCTCTAATGAAATGATATCTTATTTCTATATGCCTAGTCCTAGAATGCATGACATGATTATGTGTTATTGCTACGGCACTCGTGTTATCACAATGAACATGTATAAATTTGAAATCAAACCCATAGTCTGCTAGCTGATTTTTCATCCATAAGATTTGAGCATAGCAGCTGCCAGCAACAATGTATCCAGCTTCTATTGTGGATGTAGAAACTGAGTTTTGCTTCTTGTTAAACCAGGACACAAGTCTGTTTCCTAGCAACTAACAGGTGTCACTGGTACTTTTTCTATCGATCTTGTAGCCTGCAAAGTCAGCATCTATGTATCCTATCAGTTCAGAGGAGGACTCCTTGGGATACCAAAGTCCTAAGTGAGGTGTGCCTTTGAGATACCTGAAAATTCTTTTTTATAGCAGTTAAGTGTGATTCCTTAGGATTAGCTTAAAATCTAGCATATATGCATGTTGCAAACATTATGTCTGGTCTACTGGCAGTTAGATATAGAAGAGAGCCTATCATACCTCTATATTGAGTTATGTCAATACTTTTTCCTTTCTCATCTTTGTCAAGCTTGGTTGCTAGAGGAATTGGTGTTTTCATGGGAGAGGCTGATTCCATGCCATACTTTTTAAGTAAGTCTTTAATGTATTTAGCTTGGTTTATGAAGATAACTTCATCAGTCTGCTTTACTTGTAATACAAGGAAGAAATTTAGCTCACCCATCATACTCATTTCGAACTTGCTCTGCATAAGCTTGGAAAATCTCTTGCACAATTTTTCATCAGTAGAGCCAAAGATAATGTCATCAACATATATTTGAACTAATAGGATTTTGCTTTTGTGTTTTTTAAGGAATAATTGTTAGAGTTTATGCCCTAGAGACCAATTATTTGATATAATTGCTTAACGTTTTGATATTATATTTGATTGAATAAATGAATGATTTTATTATGGTTTTATTTATTGCGTTATATAATTGTTAACATAATAAAATTCCTTAGAATAGTGATACAAATTATATAGTTTCAAGTATGTGACTTGAACATGAGATTATATAATTACAATTAGTATCATTGTTCTTAAATGTCCCTAGTCGAGTATCATTGTTGATGGGACAACATTGATGCATTGAGACTAGTATGTGGATTGACTGATGACCAAATCTCATTGGTCATAAATATATGAGATATTAAGTTAATGCATAGGTACATGTTAGAGAACGATGTACTGGACAGACCCACCATGAGAATTCTATGTGGAGCATTATACGAAGTGTCATTAGAAATTCTCATAGTGATAATGATGTAATGGTCCTCCGTCCTGAAATCACTATATTACTACACGGGAATTTATGTACTTTGATATCATCAAATGTCACCTTTAATAGGGTGGACTATAAAGGTGATTATTGGGTACATCATGAATCGTGTGAGGAATATGAGTGATCTAGATGGAATTTAACCCTCCTATATATTAGGGATGATATCCATAGACCTCTTGATTGAGTAGGACTATGAAATGCATGGCCATGCTCAAATAGTGATTTGTTTCATATAGTCTGCTCATTGATCAAGAAAACTCAGATTAAATTATGAAGAGTATGACACATTCCATGACTCGAGTTTAATCTAGGATATTAAGGTTAAAAGGATTAAATTACATTGAAACATTGGTCACGAAAAGGTTGTATCGAATCATCGATCTTATTATTACTTGGGTAGCGAAGATGCATTACTAGATGCCGCTCACTGTTTATAATTTTATAATATAATTTTAAAATTATTGCCAACGTAATAATAACCTATAGGGTCACACACATAGAACATAATTTAAAATGGAAATAATTTAAATTTCAAGGATTTAAATATATTAATATGATTAATAGTATTTAAATCACGAATTTAAATTAAAAAGGATAATTTAGTATATATGTATATTAATTAAGTAAGACTTAATTAAGATATATATATATATATATAAATTCAGATTTTATTAAAATACATTTTTGATTAATCCTTTTTAACTACTATATATATGATATAGTAGCCACTTAGGGTAATATCATAACATCATAACCCTAGCTTCTTAGAGAGAGAGACTAGAGAAAACAGATTCTAAAATCCATTCCTTTTGGTGGGCTAGTACCGCAGCCCGCCGTTCTTCGCAGATCGCATTGACGATTCATGCATGCTTCGTGTGGATACCGTAGAGAGGGCACGATTCGTTTGGATTGCGTTAGAGATTCGAGCGCATCAATTTCAGAAGCATTTTCATATTCGGTATAATTTCTAACCACTGAATTAATTATTTTCGCATGGATCCTGTTTAGGGTTTTGAAAATTACTTTAAATTGTTATATTTCCGCTGTGCGTTTCTGTGTCGAAACCCTACAATAATGTGGTATCTACACTACATCTAGTGAAGCCATTTTCAATAAGAAAGTTAGTTAGTGTTTCATACCATGATCTAGGTGCTTATTTAAGTCCATATAAGGCTTTATCTAATCTATAAACATAATTAGAGAAAGTTGGATTGATGAAACCTGGAGGTTTCTCCATATATACTTCTTCTTGAATTTCACCATTCAGAAATGCACTTTTGACATCCATTTGAAAGAATTTAAACTTCATGTGTGTAGTAAAGGCAAGGAATATCCTGATGGCTTCTAATCTGGAAACAGGTGTGAAGGTCTCGTTGTAGTCGATGCCTTCTTCTTGAGAGTAACCTTTGGCTACTAGTCTTTCCTTGTTCCTTATTATTACCCCATCTTCATCCATCTTATTTCTGAAGACCAACTTGGTGCCAATGATTGGGTGGTTTCTTGGTCTTGGAACTAATCTCCATACGCTGCTTCTCTCAAATTGATTTAGTTCCTCTTGCATGGCTTCTATCCAACTTGAGTCTTTCATAGCATCTTCTATCTTCTTGGGTTCCATTTGTGATAGAAAGCTTAGATAGAAACACTCATTCTGGGTGGCAGATCTTCTCTTGACTCTTGCATTTGGATCTCCAATGATTAGGTCTTGAGTGTGGTCTCTTGTCCATCGGTTTCCTGTTGCAACATCTGACCTGATGCCTTCTTATCTGAATTCTACAAGATCAACCTCTGCTTCTTGATGTGGAGGTTCATTGTCTGGAATATTTCTTTCTATGATCTCCTCTTCAGGCTCAATGATTTCATTTTCTGAGACTACGATCGTGGTGTTGAGCTCGACTGCCTTATTCATAGTGTCTGAGTTATCATTCGTAGTGTCTTGAGACACAGTTTTGTCCAAGTCTATTTCATCGAAGATGATGTGAATCGAGACTTCAACACTTAGCATCTTTTTGTTGAACACTCTATAAGCCTTACTGTCTGTGGCATATCTGAGAAAGGTTCCTTCGTCTGACTTTGGTTGAAATTTAGTCAGATACTGCTTTCCATTATTGAGAATATAGCATGCACAACCGAATACATGAAAGTAGCTGACATTTGGCTTTCTTCCTCTCCATAGCTTGTAAGGAGTCTTCTTTAACGTATAGTGTACAAGAGATCTATTCTGAGTGTAGCATGCAGTATTGACAGCTTCTGCCCAAGAATATTCAGGCAGACGGGCTGCTGCTAGAAGAGTTCTTCCAGCCTTAATCAATGTTATGTTCTTTCTCTCAGCTACTCTATTTTGCTGTGGAGTTCATAGAGCTGAGAAGTTGTGACTGATTCCATTGTCTGTGCAGAACTAGTCCATCTCAAAGAAGTTAAATTCTCTTCCATGATCACTCCTTATAGCCTTGATTTTCTCCCCTTTCTCATTCATTACTGGCCTGAACATCTTGATGAGTTGGGAGCTTGTTTCATCTTTTGAGTTTAGAAAGAACACCCATGTAAATCTAGTATAGTCATCCACTACGACCAATGAGTATCTCTTCCCTCCAAGGCTTGTTGTTGGACTTGGCCCAAATAGATCCATGTGAAGTAACTGCAGAGGCTTATCAATTGAGTTGACAGTTTTACTTTTGAATGAGCTTCTAGTCTGTTTTCCAAGCTGACAGGCATTGCATGGCCTTTCTTTAACAAAGCTGAGCTTGGGTAAGCCTGCTACTAGATCCTTCGAGGCCAGTTTTGACATGCTTTTGAAGTTGAGATGAGACAGTCTTCTATGCCATAGCCATCCCATTTCTTCAGAAGCATTAGCTAGAAAGCATATTGTCTCGTCAGAACTCAGTTGACCAAGATTAACAGTGTAGATGTTCCCTTCTCTTGTTTCGGTCAGCTTTATAGAGGAGGTCTTCAGATCTCTGACTTGACATTGATTGTTGAGGAAGGTGACTTGATGACCCTTGTCGCAGAGTTGGATTATGCTCAGAAGATTGTGTTTCAGTCCTTCCACATAGGCTACTTTACTAAAGGACAATGTGTAACGCCCGAGAAAATCGGATTTTGATGATAATTAAATTTTTATTTGATTATGTGAATTAAATGAATTTAATTGATTTATTTTGTGAGTAAGCTATGTGAAGGTCGTTCTATGACCTATGATGTGCTTACATGGTTAGTAATCTGGCTACGTGCTAGAATTAATTGTTTAGAATTTCCAAGACGAAAATAAATGTTTTTCGAGAAATTTTCGTAAAAACAATATTCATCTGTTTCTGCTCGGGGAATTATTTTGAAATTTCGATAAACGCGTAATGATAGAATATCGAGATACGATGAAATATCTAATAATATTTCATTTATGGCAAACGAAGTTTTCACCTGCGGACTTAAAACCTAAGGGTTGAGTATATTGATTTCCGAGATCGAAATGAAACGCGTAGAAGAAATTACGTTATTGTTAAAGTGTGTGTTATACAATTATGATACTATCTAGTATCTATGTATAATATGATGTACAATACGATTATCGCACGAGTATTATACGGAAAGAATACGTGAATTATACGTATAGAATATAACTGGTATTATGGAATTAAGTTAAGACTTGATTTGAATTCAATTGTGTTGGATTATTCCAAGTCCAATCAATTGTATAGGCAAGCCCAATGAATTAATGTGTTAAGCCCAAGCTAAAGCCCAATAATAGTTTGATTAAGCCCAACTCAAGGAAATCGAACCGTGGATCGAACCGGTGGGTCACCGAATGGGTAAAACCCATGGGGCAACCCATGCGAATGACCCATGGGCAAGGTGGGCTGGCCACTTGGTGTGCAAGGCAAGCATATCACTTGGTCACCAAGTATTTTACTTGGTGACAAAGTGTAGAATAGTAAGGAGGTGGTGGTGTAATGACCAAATTGCCATCCATTTCATTTGCTTATAAATAGAAGGCTAGAGTTGGTCTTTTGAGAGTTTTTCAAATTGCCAACCTATATTTTGAGAGAGAAAATGAGCTAGACTCAACCAAAAGTTCTACTTTGAAGCTTGGTTTAAGAATTTGTCAAGAATACCAAAAAGTACTTAAGGTAATATTCCTTATTGCTAGTTCCATTTCTTTTGATTTTCTTTTAGTATGGAGAATCATAAAGGGGTGGTGTATGTCTAGTATGGGAGAATAAGGATGACTTAGTATAGATTCAATCTTTATAAGTAATGGAATCATAGAAATCATAAGGGTTGATATAGTTTTAAATCATGAAAATATTGATTGTTGAGAAACAATTGAACTCCATCAATACTTAAATATATGCATTTTTCTTGGTTAGGATGTAGATATGAAGTCCATGGAGTATTCCATGTGATTTGGCTTAGAGAACGTTAGTAACGAAGTTATGGCGAATTTCACGAAAATAGACGTTAAACGTCGAAAACGTTGAAATTCCAGATTGGTAGTCGAAAGTTGTCGTGAGACTTGAAAACATTGTTTTTCAATGTCAACGCGTGAGATAGGGTATTTAAGAGTTGTAGACTCGAGAATCGTCGGATTCCGACTTAAAACGAAGAAAACGAGCATTGAACGCTCATTAACATTTACGAACGCTTAAAAAATGAACTCAATAGTGAATTTTGAGTTAATGGATTTGAAATTGTCGAATTCTTATATGAACGCGTACAGTATGTCATTTATGACGTGTAGACTTTTGAACGGACCAAATCGAACTTATAACGAAGAAGTTATGGCTCCGAGTAACTCACCAAAATTTTATCTGTTAAAAATTTACGATGCTGAGGTTCAGCTTGCGCGGCGCTGACAAAGTGCTTTTTTAGTGTCAAATGCAATGGCACGACCAAACTACGTTGTTGTTGGTTATCGGAAAGTGGCGCCACAAATACCATCGGTATAAGGGAGTCTCATGTACCAGTCACGAGACCAAGCATATTGGTATCGCTAATCGGTAGCCGCAGCATTACCTGATCTTAGATAGAGATGTCATGCTGCATGCCAAAAAAGGTGGTATTTGTTAGATGACTTAGGTTTGAACTGCAATTGTTTAGAGACCTATAAGAGTAAAGTTTATACACTTAATAAGTGTACTAAAACTATTCCTATACTACTTATACTAAGGTATATGGTATTGAAACTTAGGAATTAAAGGTATGTTATTAACTTATGAATGAAGAACACAAAGTATTATCAATAAACCCTAATCGATAAACAACGTTGGTACTTCACCAACGATGATAGAGTCCGGTTAATAACGTAAGTTGATTAATAAGTCTGGACAAAGGGTAATAAGTCGAATTGACTTTATTAATAAAATAAAGTTAACGAAGACATAGAAGAGAAAGAAGTTGGTAGGAACAACGTGAATAATTGTTTGATAGCTAATTATAGTGTGCTATGTGAATATATCATGTAGATTCTGTAAAGGCTGTGGTCAGTCGATTAAGTTGTTTGAAGACGCTGAAAGTCAAGTTTTCTTAATGCTTGTCTAACTTTTCAGTTAGCCAAGTTTTATGCGATTCATTGTACAGAATTGCACGACTGGTTTTAAAGAAAGGGTCAATGCCAGATTTAACTCGGCTAGACTACTCGTAAGATATAGATTGATTTGTATTCGTATCTTTCTATATAGAAATGTTAACGCTATCCTATGCCAAGTAATTGGTACGGATTTGAAGGTAAGGTTTTTCTATGAACAAACAAAAGTATTTTTCATCGATTATTTGATGGTCACGCGAGTTTGCCAAAACTTAAACGTAAATACGTTTAACGAATGAGTGTTGATCAACATAGAGTACTATAGGCTGATCACCTAGAAGTGCTCGTAAGTAATGTGGATGTACAGCCTTAGTGCTGTGATATCCTTTTCAAGTATGAAAACAGAAAGCTATTGTTCATGGTCTATCGACCGGTTCAGAATTCCTAATCTACTCTATACTTTGGGAATTGATGTTATGTATGGTTAAAGTATTACTGTTTCATAATACTTCATAACTATTTGTTCAGTTATGTATGAATTGTTATATAATTCACGACTGTGGTATTACTGTTATCCTTTGTTAAACTTGTTGAGCTTGTTATGCTCACTTCTTGCATGAATTATATGATTGCAGTTAAGGATGAATGTACTGAGAATGCTAAGAGAGATAAGGGCAAAGCTAAGATGGATAGTTAGCCATCATGTAATAGATTAGCATGTTTGTATATATTATACATTACGAACAACGAATGATGTAATCGGTTTATGAACCTGGGAAGGATTATACTTTGATTGTAATAAAAAGATAGTAATTACATTCATTATGTTGTATTTCAATGGAATGATTGTATAGTTATGAGTACAGTGTAGCACCATATGTCGGGTTGGAAGATACCCAAATTTGGGGGCGTCATAGGTTGGTATCAAAGCATTAGGTTATAAAACTAAAGGGGGGAAGAACCTTAGGCTAATAACCTCGTAAGGAATGTAAAGTCCGACGAATACAATTCAAGTCAATTGAATTAATAAGGTATTGAGATAACTTATTACCGAAAGATTTAAAAGATGAAAATTAATCTTAAATAAATTAAATGTGATTTGTGCTTATATTATTGTGTATTATGTACTAATCAACGTGTTATGTGTTTTGTAGATATCAAACGATAGCTTGATGTTTAGAGACATTGAAGTGATAAGTGAGGAGTCGGTGAACCAAGTGGAGATTGTACCGATGCCAGTGGCGAAAGTACCATTAGTGGTTCTAGAAGACTCAGATATTGAAGAGTACATCTCTGAGGAGGAATACTCTAAGGAGACAATGGGGATTGCGTCATATCTGAATATGATGATTGACGTGGAGGAGGAGATGGAGGTAACATCGATTAACACGGTGGTGCCTACTCAGGAGCCAACACCTCCGGATGCAATGAGATCATTCTATCTGTCTGTGTTGGATAGGAATGTGCAACTGCGCACTGTAGTGCAGACACGGAATGAGGAGATAACCGCCCTATATGAGGCAAAGAAATCTGCAGAGGCAATTTTTAGTCAGTGCATGATGAGAAAGTGCTTATGATGGATAAGGCACGGGACTATAAGGAAAAGGCCGTAGAGCTTCGAAAGAAACTGGTCGAGAAAGACCAGAAAAATAGCTAGGATGTCTTACATCCACGAATGCGCTCATGAGGATTTCAAGTTGAAAATTGCTTGTTATTCCATTGAGTCCGGATAGACTCGACATACCATAAGTCGAGATATTGTGTCGATACTGGCAAATCAGAAATATGAGAATGTCGTACGACAGTGTTAGTAGATCGTTAGATCTTTTTGTATATAAGTAGTGACGTAAAACCCTCTTTTGTATAATTAAAGGGTAGTCTTTTTGTAAATCCCAATTTTTATAGAAGTCAATCGCGGGATAGTATGTAATAGCTTTTTGGCTAAGGGAACATGATGTAAATAGTTTTGATTATGAAAGCATATTTATATAATGAGGTTTTTATTTAATGTGCTTGTTGTGGTATGAGTTGTTCTTTGAGAATGATAACCAAACAGTTAAATAAATAATAACGAAACTTTATTTATTTAATCAGAATTTTGCCGCTAAGAAGGAGACAACGTAACCAAGAGGCCGAGTCTCATAATGAGAATCAGGGGGGTCCTAATAACCCTATGCAAGAGTTCATTAATTTATTAACGACTGCCTTTAATCAAGTTAGGGAGGGATTCATGTAGCTCCTGGGGTAGTAAGAACAACTACCTTCAAGGAATTTAAGAGTGTGGGTCCTCCGGAGTTCCGAGGAACGACGGACACACTAGAGGCCCAGACATGGGTAAAAGAGATTAAAAAGGCGTTTGTGATAACAAACGTAGGTGAGGCGCAAAAGACTTCTTTTGCGACTTATATGATGAAGGGGGAAGCCAACTACTGGTGGGAGGCACACCAGGGTGGGGCTAGGACAGAGGCAGTTACATGGGAACAGTTTAAGAAAGTGTTCTTCGAGAACTACTTCCCTACTAGTATGCAAGGTAGGATGGAGATTAAGTTCCTAGAACTTAAGCAAGGGGGTATGATAGTTCCCCGGTATGCCGCCAAATTCAATGAATTAGCGAGATTTACTCCACATTAGGTGGACACGGAAAAGAGGAAGGCGCGCAAGTTTAACTAGGGCTTAAAACCCTTGCTCTACAGTAGAATATCAATTTTTCAGAGTGCTTCCTATGGGACCATTCTGGAAAAAGGCGATAATAGCTGAAGGTGGTGGTGAGGCATTGTCTCAGTACCACAAAAAGCGGAAGAACAAGAGTAAGGTTGAGGGAGGTAATAAGGCTGAAGATGCCAGCGGAAGTGGCAACTTGCCTAAGAGGAAGAGTTTCAACCCTGGGAATACTGGTGTAAAGCAGGGAGATCCTAAGCGTAGGACGGCGGCATGCAAGACATACGAAAAGACTCACATGGGAGTCTGTTTAAAGGGGAAGTCAGTTTGATACAACTGTGGGCAGGAGGGGCATTTGTCACCCAATGTCCCTAACCCTAAGAAGAACCATGAGTGTTTTGTATGTGAGTCGTTGGACCACATGGCAAGAAATTTCCCGAAGAAGGGGTTAGAGGGAAATAAAGGTTCTAGTTGTGGTAAATTAGCCATTACTAGACCCAACACCATCAGTGCGTAGACCCTCAGCTCGTACGTTTAATATGACTGTCCAAGATGCGGTTGCATCAATGGATGTGGTAGCAGGTATCATTCTGGTCAATGAAATAAATGCTTATGTGCTATTTGACTCGGGTGCCACTTGTTCTTTTATAGAATGTGAATTTTCTAAGCGATTAGGTTTAATCCCTGAAAAGTTACCAATACCTATAGACGTTAAGGTAGAAAACGAAGAAATAATCCCCATTAAACATATTCATAAGGATTGTTGCGTAGATATTAGAGGGAATAAGTTATCGATAGATTTGGTACCGATAAGGTTAAAAGAATTCGATGTAATTCTTGCTATGGATTGGTTGGTTAACCATAAGGCGATAATAGATTGTCATACAAAAAGTGTAAACCTTCGGCTTTCTAAGAAAACCAAGGTAGTGTTCTTTGGTAGTAAATCACCGAGACGCTCTTGTTGTCTGTCGATGACACAAGCTAGGAAGATGTTGAGAAAAGGGTGTGTAGGTTATCTGTGCCATGTTGTGGATACCCAAAGAGTGGGAACATCCTTGGACCAGATACCTATAGTACAAGAGTTCGCGGATGTATTTCCAGAGGAATTACCGGGTATTCCACCGGATAGGGAGGTTGAGTTTGTAATTGATCTGTTACCGGGAACGGCACCAGTTTTAAGTGCACCATATCGAATGGCACCAGTTTAGATGAAGGAGTTAATGGTTCAATTATAGGAACTATTAGACAGAAAATACATTCAACCGAGTATGTCTCCTTGGGGAGCACCAGTGTTGTTTGTAAAGAAAAAGGATGGATCGTTAAGACTTTGTATCGACTATCGAGAGTTGAACAAGTTAACGATTAAGAATAAATACCCGTTGCCCAGGATCGATGATCTATTTGATCAGTTGAAAGGGGCAAAGTATTTTCTAAGATAGATTTAACATCGGGTATCATCAGTTAAAGGTGAGGAAGGAGGATGTACCTAAGACGACGTTCAGAACTTCGTTATGGTTATTACGAGTTTCTGGTGATGTCGTTCGGGAAAACTAATGCGCCAGCCGCATTTATGGATATGATGAACAGTGTTCAAACAGTATTTGGACAAGTTCGTCGTAGTGTTCATTGATGATATTCTAGTCTATTCAAAGACGCCAAAAGATCATGTAGAACATTTAAGGATAGTGTTGGAAACACTAAGGAAGGAAAGGTTGTATGTGAAATTCATAAAGTGTGAATTTTGGCTTGAACGAGTGCAATTTCTAGGACATGTTATTGATAAGGATGGCATTTCCATAGATCCAGCAAAAGTAGAAGCAGTAAATGAGTGGGAGCAACCGAAAATGCCAATCGAGGTTCAGAGTTTTCTAGGGTTAGCGGGATACTATAGAAGGTTCATTCCGGACTTTTCTAAAATAGCTACTCCGTTTACGAATCTGACAAGAAAGTCGGTGAAGTATGTGGGACTGAAAAATTTGAGAACAATTTTCAAGAGTTGAAGAAGAGGTTAAGTGAGGCACCTGTATTGTCCTTACCCGACGATATAGGGAACTTTATAGTGTATAGCGATGCTTCATATAAAGGACTAGGTTGCATGCTCATACAGCATGACAAGGTCATTGCGTATGCATCACGTCAATTAAAGGATTATAAGAAGGCCTATCCTACTCATGATCTGGAATTGGCAGCTGTAGTTTTTGCCTTGAAGATATGGAGGCATTATCTATATGGTGAGAAGTGTGAGATATACACGGACCACAAAAGTCTGAAATATATCTTCACACAGAAGGAGTTGAACATGAGACAGAGAGAAGGTGGTTAGAGTTAATAAAATTATGATTTGATATTTTATATCATCCGGAAAAGCAAATGTAGTAGCCGATGCGCTAAGTAGGAAGGGTAGAGAAAGCTGCCGATGTTAACAACTCGAAATGAATTGATAACAAATGATGGCAAGAATGGAGTTAGAAGTTAAATTCTGGGAGGAAGCGGTGGAAATGTTATTTTCCATGGAAACCCAACCAACCATAGTGGAACGGGTTAGGGGAGTACAATCGAGCAGTGAGGAATGAGGGCAGATGAAGAAGAGGATAGAAGATGAAGAACAGACTAAGTGTAATCTCGATAAGGAGGGATTACATGGAGGCTCATAGTTCGAGGTACTCGATACATCCCGATAGTACGAAGATATATCAAGACCTTCGTCAGAACTTTTGGTGGCCAAACATGAAAAGGGAGATAGCTGAATATGTTAGTAGGTGCTTAACTTATCAAAAAGTTAAGGTTGAACACCAACGACTTAGCGGGTTATTGCAACCGTTAGAAATTCCAAAGTGGAAATGGGAGCACATCACAATGGATTTTGTGGTGGGACTTCCAACAATAAGGAAAGGATATGATGCTATTTGGGTGATAGTGGATCGATTGACGAAATTGGCTCATATTCTACCAATAGGAGTTAGGTATAATTTAGACCATTTAGCTAAGCTCTATGTCAAGGAAATTATTTCCAGACATGGAGTACCTGTTTCGATTGTGTCAGATCGTGATTTGCGATTCACATCAAACTTTTAGAGGAGTTTGCAAGAGCAAATGGGAACGCATTTAAGATTGAGTACGGTGTATCATCCTCAGACGGATGGTCAGAGTGAAAGAACAATTCAAACGCTTGAAGATATGTTAAGATCTTGCGTTATGGATTTCAAAGGGAGTTGGGATGAGTATCTACCGTTGGTGGAATTCTCATACAATAATAGTTTTCACGCTAGTATAGGCATGTCGCCTTACGAAGCATTGTATGGAAGGAAGTGCCGAACACCATTGTGTTGGGATGAGGTGGGTGAACGTTGGATGTTGGGACCTGAGATGATACAGCAAATGGTGGACATGGTAAAGATAATACATGCTCGATTAGTTGTGGCTCAAGATAGGCAGAGAAAGTATGCAGATCCTCACAGAGAAAAGAGAGTTCGATGTAGGATTTTTTGTCTTTCTGAAAGTATCGCCTTGGAAAGGAAAGATACATTTTTGAAAGAAAGAGAAGTTAACTCCAAGGTTTGTAAGACCTTTTGAGATTTTAAGAAGGGTAAGAGAGGTAGCTTATGAAGTATCCTTACCTCCAGAAATGGAACGCATTCATAATGTGTTTTATGTGTCTGTGTTGCGTCCTTATAAATCGGACTATAAACACGTAATAGAGTATGAATCTATTCAGATAAAGAAAGATTTATCATATGAGGAACTTCCAATTCAAATTATTGATAGGAAGGAACAAGTTTTAAGAAATAAAGTCATACCTTCAGTGAAGGTGTTATGGAGAAACCACAATGCTAAAGAAGCAACGTGGGAACTCGAGAGTAAAATGAAGAAAGATTTTCCTCATTTGTTCATGTAATTATAAGCTAGACTCTGGGGACAGAATCCTTATAAGGGGGAGAGAATGTAACGCCCGAGAAAATCGGATTTTGATGATAATTAAATTTTTATTTGATTATGTGAATTAAATGAATTTATTTTGTGAGTAAGCTATGTGAAGGTCGTTCTATGACCTAGGATGTGCTTACATGGTTAGTAATCTGGCTACGTGTTAGAATTAATTGTTTAAAATTTCCAAAACGAAAATAAATGTTTTCCGAGAAATTCCTGTAAAAACACTATTCATCTATTTCTGCTCGGGAAATTATTTTGAAATTCTGATAAACGCGTAATGATAGAATATCGAGATAAGATGAAATATCTAATAATATTTCATTTATGGCAAATGAAGTTTTCGCTTGCGGACTTAAAACCTAAGGGTTGAGTATATTGATTTCCGAGAAGGAAATGAAACGCGTAGAAGAAATTGCGTTACTATTAAAGTGTGTGTTATACAATAATGATACTATCTAGTATCTATGTATAATACGATGAGTTAATACAATGTACAATACGATTATCGTACGAGTATTATACGGAAAGAATACGTGAATTATACGTATAGAATACGAGTTGTATTATGGAATTAAGTCAAGACTTAATTTGAATTCAATTGTGTTGGATTATGCCAAGTCCAATCAATTGTATAGGCAAGCCCAATGAATTAATGTGTTAAGCCCAAGCTAAAGCCCAATAATAGTTTGATTAAGCCCAATTCAAGAAAATCGAATCGTGGATCGAACCGGTGGGTCACCGAATGGGCAAAACCCATGGGGCAACCCATGGGGATGACCCAGGGGCAAGGTGGGCCAGCCACTTGGTGTGCAAGGCAAGCATATCACTTGGTCACCAAGTATTTTACTTGGTGACAAAGTGTAGAATAGTAAGGAGGTGGTATTGTACTGACCAAATTGCCCTCCATTTCATTTGCTTATAAATAGAAGGCTAGAGTTGGTCTTTTGAGAGTTTTTCAAATTTCCAACCTATATTTTGAGAGAGAAAAAGAGCTAGACTCAACCACAAGTTCTACTTTGAAGCTTGGTTTAAGAGTTTGTCAAGAATACCAAAACGTTCTTAAGGTAATATTCCTTATTGCTAGTTCCATTTCTTTTGATTTTCTTTTAGTATGGAGAATCATAAAGGGGTGGTGTATGTCTAATATGGGGGGAATAAGGATGACTTAGTATAGATTCAATCTTTATAAGTCATGGAATCATAGAAATCATAAGGGTTGATATAGTTTTAAATCATGAAAATATTGATTGTTGAGATTGATTGTTGATAAACAATTGAACTCCATCAATACTTAAATATGTGCATTTTACTTGGTTAAGATGTAGATATGAAGTCCATGGAGTATTCCATGTGATTTGGCTTAGAGAACGTTAGTAACGAAGTTATGGCGAATTTCATGGAAATAGACGTTAAACGTCGAAAACGTTAAAATTTTGAATTGGTAGTTGAAAGTTGTCGTGAGACTTGAAAATGTTGTTTTTTAATGTCAACACGTGAGATAGGGTATTTAAGAGTTACAGACTCAAGAATCATCGGATTCTGACTTAAAACGAAGAAAACGAGCATTGAATGCTCATTAACGATTACGAACGCTTAAAAAATGAACTCAATAGTGAATTTTTAGTTAACGGATTCAAAAGTGTCGAGTTCTTATATGAACGTGTAGAGTATGTCATTTATGACGTGTAGGCTTTTGAACAGACCAAATCGGACTTATAACGAAGAAGTTATGGCTCCAAGAAACTCACCAAAATTTTATCTGTTAAAAATTTACGATCGAGGTCTGAGCCAGCATTTCGAGATAATTAACTTTAAATCCGCATGTGCATGTATGACCACGTTGTTGTTGGCTACTAGAAAGTGGCCGCATAGCAAATCTTTAGGTATATAAGAAGAGTCTCGTCGTAGCCGAATAGGGACCAAAGCATGGGTATGCTTTAATCGGTGCTTGCAGCCGTCTTGCATAGAGATGTCACATCGCGGCGCGGGTGCAAGGTATTTGTTAGATGACTTAGGTTTGAACTGCAATTGTTTAGAGACCTATAAGAGTAAAGTTTATACACTTAATAAGTGTACTAAAACTATTCCTATACTACTTATACTAAGGTATATGGTATTGAAACTTAGGAATTAAAGGCATGTTATTAACTTATGAATGAAGAACACAAAGTGTTATCAATACACCCTAATCGGTAAACAACGTTGGTACTTCACCAACGATGATAGAGTCCGGTTAATAACGTAAGTTGATTAATAAGCCAGGATAAAGGGTAATAAGTCGAATTGACTTTATTAATAAAATAAAGTTAACGAAGACATAGAAGAGAAAGAAGTTGGTCAGAACAATGTGAATAATTATTTGATAGCTAATTACAGTGTGCTATGTGAATATATCATGTAGATTCTGTAAAGGTTGTGGTCAGTCGATTAAGTTGTTTGAAGACGTTGAAAGGAAAGTTTTCTTAACGCTTGTCTTACTTTCCAATTAGACAAGTTTTATGTGATTCATTGTACTGAATTGCACGACTGGTTTTAAAGAAAGGGTCAATGCCAGATTTAACTCGGCTAGACTACTCGTAAGATATAGATTGATTTGTATTCATATATTTCTATATAGAAATGTTAACGCTATCCTATGCCAAGTAATTGGTACGGATTTGAAGGTAAGGTTTGTCTATGAACAAACAAAAGTATTTTTCATCGATTATTCGATGGGCACGTGAGTTTTCAAAAACTTAAACGTAAATACGTTTAACGAATGAGTGTTGATCAGCATAGAGTACTATAGGCTGATCACCTAGAAGTGCTCGTAAGTAATGAGAATGTACAACCTTAATGTTGTGATATCCTTTTCAAGTATGAAAACAGAAAGCTACTGTTCATGGTCTATCGACCAGTTCAAAATTCCTAATCTACTCTATACTTTGGGAATTGATGTTATGTATGGTTAAAGTATTACTATTTCATAATACTTCATAACTATTTGTTCAGTTATGTATGAATTGTTATATAATTCATGAATGTGGTATTACTGTTATCCTTTGTTAAACTTGCTGAGCTTGTTATGCTCACTTCTTGTGTGAATTATATGATTGCAGTTAAGGATAAACGTACTGAGAATGCTAAGAGAGATAAGGACAAAGCTAAGATGGATAATTAGACATCATGTAATAGATTAGTATGTTTGTATGTATTATACATTACGAACAATGAACGATGTAATCAGTTTATGAACCTGGGAAGGATTATACTTTGATTGTAATAAAAAGATAGTAATTACATTCATTATGTTGTATTTCAATGGAATGATTGTATAGTTATGAGTACAGTGTAGCACCATATGTCGGGTTAGAAAATACCCGAATTTGGGGGCGTCACACACTACACCATTCCCAGCTGAGCCATATCCTCTTGTCTTGCTAGAGCCATTGTGACGCCCCCAAAATAGGTATACACCACACCCATTCTGAGTCGCCAAATACATGGTACAGAAACAACTACAACTTTATTATTACAACAGTAAAACTGTGAGTTTAAATACAAATATTATCTTCTAGACAATATCTATACTCAAATAAATCCCCATCACATTTATTGATACATTATTTTACAAAAATGGTGAGGACTACTAAACAATCCTTTCTAAAACCTTCATTCCATACCCCGACTAGTACTCGCTACATTCTCGCCTCCCGAGAAGAAAAAAAATGGAACAACAAGGAAAAGGGTGAGCTCAACTAGCCCATAAAGAATACTATGACTAAGATAATATACAACAAATTATCGTTAGTCTCCAACAGAAAAAATCGATAGAATACAATGAGACAACAAGTTTCGGATCAATATTCATGTTGAAATAATAATTCATAGAAGAGTTACGTAGAGAATGAAATCTACTATAATCTATGAATTTAACGATCCATCATCAATATTTTATCCTGTAACATCAATCAATATTCATCTCAAATCAAATATTCATCTTTACTCTGAGCCAAAGATATTCATCAATCGGTCATGTTCATCTCAACACTTTGTTCATCTTTGCACTAAAGGCCAAAGATATTCATCGATCGGTCGTGTTCATTTAAACACACGATCATCTTTTGCACTACTGAGCCAAAGATATTCTTGAAATCATTCATCTTTGCACTACAGCCAAAGATATTCAATAATATCATCATTTAAGATCGAGGATGATGAAAATATTTTAAAGAACGAATCCAAAGAAACAAAATGACAAGGATTAAGGATTAAGGATTCGTACTTTATTTTATCCATGTCCAACAATACCTCAAAATAATCATAGTGGTGTAAAATTCAAGAATGATCAAAACATGGATACAATCAAAGCTAGTATCCGAATAGATATTTTGAACGAAAAGAAGAAATTTTATTTTTCTATGAATAGTGCCGTATACGTGAATAATCTCACCGATATACATGAATAGTGTCTGATACGTGAATAGTAACCCCCGACACCAAAAGATAGAAATTCCACAAAAACATCTTCACGCTTCATGAATAGTACTCGTGAATAGTAACTCGTGAATAGTAACTCATGAATAGTAACTCGTGAATAGTAACTCATGAATAGTAACCCCAAGCATGAAAAAGTTCCAAATTTGATAAAAACTTGGATCAACATTTCAAAGATAATGATATTGAAGAAATAATATCATTCACGAAAAAAAAAATATCCCTTACCTCAAAGAATCGATTGATTTCTAAGGAAAGGTCTCAAGTGATCTTTGAATGAAACTTATCTTGAATAAAGAACTCTCAAAGTATCTAAATACTCACAAAATACGCTCAATAATATAGAGAGAAAGAGAAAAACTTTGTTTACGGTGTGATTTTCAATTCTAACTTAGCCTCTCTTTATAGGAAAATGTTAGCACGCAAAGGCAGACTTAACTTGTAACTTTGATGGCTTTACACTCGCTACTATTCCCACCCACCACATTTGAAAATTCAATTGAGCATATTTCTCACCAACCAAAAAGTGGGGCCCACCAATTCTAGAATTTTCCATCAAAATCATTTATAACCTAATTTACGAATCGATCACCTCTTAAAATTCATAATAAATTATCGCTCATCTTTAACGGTTCAAAATTTGTGAACATATACTCAACTTATATATGTATAACATATCCAAAAATTACAACGATCCAACTATTCGGATTAAATATTATAACTCACACAATAAAGTCAGTAATAACACCGATTTGATCTTTTAATACCTCCAATCCGACAAAATACAAATAAAACATCTCAAAGATTAATTCCTTCATTAATAACCACATAAATAAATCCATCATTTATATTCATATAAAATAAATATTTCCTTATCATATGAATCAATAATTAATTATTCACAAATAATATTACGAATCACATTTATGACAACAACCATTTCCCGAGAATGAGGGGCTTTCCAATAAGGATCTCTCCTTCTTGGCGCGCATTAGGTGACCAAACCTCTCCTTAGATGTAACTTTCTAGACATTGCCAATAATGTTATCTAATAATATTATTCAAATAATATGAATTATTGATCCGATAATGGGAAATCTTTGTGCGGTGACAATTATTGAAACAATAATAATATAAAATATCAACGCAACAATTATTGAATCAATAAAATAAAATATTGAGCGAACTCATGTGAAAATTATTGAGTAGTGCCTTCTTACGTAAGGATCAATAATTCAACAATACTCATGCAATACCGGTGTCTTCTTCATGCAACCACGCCAGTATTCGTATTTTAACCACCACGGGTATTCCAACAGTCTTAATTGCAGTAACTACGCCATGTTATTTATAACCACCCAAACTTTGTCGTTTTCCTCATCCAATCGCTTTCCAGTTATGGGGCCCCACACATGGTCATACCGTCGTATGAATATTCTGAAAGCGATCTGAATATTCCACGACCAAACGAATATTCCCAAGCGAAATGAATATTTTATAACCACTTGCTTATTTTGAAATATTTGCGTATTTAACCCTTAACTATCCACATTAATCAAATCAACCCTTACTATTTCAAAATAATAAATAAAGGAAATTTCTTTTTATTTAAAAAATTTCGGTCTTACAACCTCCCTCCTTATGAAATTTCGTCCTCGAAATTGACGTCACGTACTGTGTTTCAAAAAGGTGAGGATACCTCGCTTTCATTTTCGCTTTCCAATTCCCGGTCATTTCCTCTATAGCATGATTCCTCCACAAAACTTTAACTTGTGGTATGACCTTTCTTGGCGTAGGACATGCTCCTTCCTATCCAAAATCTTGACAGGTACCTCCTCATACGTTAAGTCTTCGGCTATCTCGTCCGGTTCTAACTCTATAACGTGGTTTGGGTCTTTCACATATTTACGAAGTACAGATATGTGAAACACATTATGAACACGAGACATACTTGGAGGTAACGCAAGTCTATAGGCTACATTTCCTACTCGGTCAAGAATTTGAAATGGACCGATAAATCGTGGATTGAGCTTTCCTCTCTTCCCAAATCTTGTAACTCCCTTCCATGGAGCAACTCGCAATAATACATGATCCCCTACACTAAATTCCACGTCCTTTCGATGAAGATCCGCATAACTCTTTTATCGATCTTGTGCCGTTTGTATACATTGTCGAATCATTTGGATCTTTTCGGTGATCATATGCGTATTAACTTTCGGGTCCCAACAATGTTGCTTCACCCACCTCATCCAACATATTGGAGAACGACATTTTCGTCCATATAATGCTTGAATGGAGCCACACCTATATACTTGCTCGATAAGCTCATTGTTGTAGGAGAATTCTACCAATGGTAAATACTTATCCCAACCGCCTCTTGAAGTCTAGGACACGTAGTCTTAATATATTTTCAAGAGTTTGAATAGTCCTCTCTGATTGTCCATCTGCTTTGGGGATGGTATGCTTAGAACTAAATAGCAAATCCGTGCCCATAGCTTTTTGCAAGCTAACCCAAAATCTTGAAGTGAATCTTGGGTCACGATCCAAAACTATGGATACAGGCATGCCATGCAACCTCACAATCTCATTCACGTATATATACTAGCAAGACGTTCAAGTGAATAAGTCTCCGTGACGGCAAGAAATGAGCGGAGACTTGGTTAATCTATCAACAATAACCCAAATAACATTGATGCCTTGAGAAACCGTGGGAAGACCCGCAGAACTAAATCCATGGTAATGTGTTCCCACTTCCATTCCTAAATCTCAAGTGGTTGCAACGGACCCTTAGGTACTAGATGCTCCGCCTTTTACACGCTAGCAAGTTAAACACATTGAGATAAACTTTGCAATCTCTCTCTTCATATTGTTCCACCAAAATGTATGTGTCGAAGATCACGATACATTTTAGTACTTCCGAGATGGATTGCAAATGGTGTATTATGTGCCTCCATCATAATCTTGTACTTCAAATCGTGAGTCGTTAGGAACACAAAGTCTAGAGTGGACTCAAGTATTCCTTCTTCATCAATTCTCGCTTAGGAATAGCTCCTTCTTGTACTTTCTTCTTCTTACGTATGCATCATTTCAAGTTAAATTGGCTTGAGCGACTTTAACTTTATTGATTAAAGTCGATTATACTCAGTATATCATCACGTGGGTACCTAGAGTTTTCATCTCCATCTCTATTATTTGTAAATTATACGAAATTAGTCTTTGACAATATCGTACTCGTACTTGTATACGATCTTCTACTCAACACGTCACCACCACGTTAAGCTTTTCCGAGGATGGCATGGTCGAACATGTCTTTGAAATGAGTCTCCTCTTGAGTTCTTGAAGCTCTTCCCACATTCCTTGCTCCATTCAATTTTGTATCTCTACAAGTCACCATGCGATAATGGAATAGCGATTCGAGAATATCCTTCAACGAATCTCCGATAATAACCAACTAAGCCTGAAAGCTACGTATTTCGATTCACCGACTTAGGTTGTTCTCAATCGTGACTCATATCCCAACCTTGGATAAGACGTCACAATGACACCTATCGATTTACTATCGCATCGAATATGACGTCCCTACTGAGAAAAGTGCGGCTTAGGTGCATTCCACAAAGGAAGTCACCGGATAAAGGCTCAGTACCAAATTCTATAGTTGAATTTTTAACTCCACGAAGTTCAATAGAGCCATTCGATATGAGATTTTAGAAATGAGTTTTGTCTGGGTTCAAAGTCGATACAATATTTAATATCGGGTTTTGGGAGTAAACCAAGAAATTCTTCAGAAATCGTCGGAAAAATCAATAACAACAGGAATATTATTCAAATCGGCGTGTCTTTATTCAAATCCATAACATGGACTAAGAAAACTTGACATCCGTAATAAGCGAATGACTTCATGGCTTGATATGAAAATGTTTGACTACAATGGTTTGATTGCTTGAATTGAATAACAGAGTTGCTTAGGAATATGAAAACTAGAACCTTACAAAAGCAATCAATTTGGCATGATGAGTAGTTAACCTTAAAATCACATCAAAAGCAAATATCTCTATAGAAATAAGGTTAACGTAATGTAATAGTGCCAACTTGAATCAAGCAAGATTTTTTAAACAACGGATGTAATGAAAGTTTCTCTAATGGAGTCTCCACGAGATAGGTCAAAGTTTAATTTCTCCGTAGTCAAGTTCAAACGTTGAGCGCAAGTAAGAGATAAAAGAATGGGTAGAACCGATATCTCTAGTAAGGTATAAACTTCACAAGAATTTATAATTAACTAACCCGTGCTAACTTCGTTCGGGTTCCTCGTATTTTGATGGAAATTCACGACAAACGCTCTTCCAGAACCGTTGACTTTGACTTTTACGGGACATCCTTTTGAGTCACCATTCTACCGGGTGGGTTTCGATATCGTCTAATCTCGGTGATATGTCCTTCTTTTCCACAATTATAGCATACCTTGGAAGGCTTTGAACAGTTTGACCTTATATGTCCCTCCTCTCCACATCTGTAGCATCTAACTCGGGCGATCGTTCTCTTCCCTAGAATTTGTTGATGGTGTTGATCTTTGCTGCTGACGCGTCTTCCTCGTCATCGTTAAATCTTCTCTTTTTAGATTGGACATCTCTTTCCATAATATCAACGCGTCGTGCGGCTTTTACCCATGCATCACTCATTCTCACTTTCGTTCGATTATTTTCTTTTTAAATTTCAGATTCGACTTTATCATCTTATACTCGCCAAAGAGTGCTTACATTCAAGCATCACGTATCGGGTAACCTGAAGCTTGAATCGTTGCATCCTTTTGCTCCACGATTTTTATGAATTCTTGACTGCTTTCTAACTCATGAATACGATTTTACAATTCTATATTTTGATCATAAAATACCTCTAATAAACTCTCTTGAGTACCTCTTCTTCTTCTTCTTCCTCACTCTCAATTTGTTACATCTGCGATTATCTAAAGTGCAACTATCAATTCTTCACTCACCACATGGATATCTCTAATTCCTTCTTCTTTGACATCACATTATCCCTGGTTGGCGATTAGAGGTGTCTCCACGATCTCATTCACTCCATTGTTAATGTTCTCGTGACCATTCTTAAAAACTATCATAAAACAAGGGTTAATTAAGAAATCAATATATCACATAATATCCCTATATCTTGACCAACTAACAAATAAGCTTAGGTAGGACAAACTAGCGAAGGATTTACTCGTCTCTCCACTCCTAGTTCTATTCCCGATCTCACGCCAGAGATCATATCCTAAGCTCGATACCAACCGCGACGCCCCCAAAATAGGTATACACCACACCCATTCTCGAGTCGCCAAATACATGTAGTGTAAACAACTACAACTTTATTATTACAACAAGAAACTGTGAGTTTAAATACAAATATTATCTTCTAGACAATATCTATACTCAAATAAATCCCCATCACATTTATTGATACATTATTTTACAAAAATGGTGAGGACTACTAAACAATCCTTTCTAAAACCTTCATTCCATACCCAGACTAGTACTACATTACATTCTCGCCTCCCGAGAAGAAAAATGGAACAACAAGGAAAAGGGTGAGCTCAACTAGCCCAAGAAAAGAATACTATGACTAAGATAATATACAACAAATTATCGTTAGTCTCCAACAGGAAAAATCGATAGAATACAATAGACAACAAGTTTCGGATCAATATTCGCAATGAAATAATAATTCATAGAAGAGTTACGTAGAGAATGAAATCTACTATAATCTATGAATTTAACGATCCATCATCAATATTTTATCCTCGTAACATCAATCAATATTCATCTCAAATCAAATATTCATCTTTGCTACTGAGCCAAAGATATTCATCAATCGGTCATGTTCATCTCAACACTGCTCATCTTTGCACTAAAGGCCAAAGATATTCATCAGTCGGTCATGTTCATTTAAACACCTGTTCATCTTTGCACTACAGAGCCAAAGATATTCTTCAGAAATCATTCATCTTTGCACTACAGGCAAAAGATATTCAATAATATCATCATTTAAGACTGAGGATGATGAAAAATATTTTTAAAGAACGAATCCAAAGGAAACAAAATGACAAGGATTAAGGATTAAGGATTCGTACTTTGTTTTAATCCATTCCAACAATACCTCAAAAATAATCATAGTGGTGTAAAATTCAAGAATAATCAAAACATGGATACAATCAAAGCTAGTATTCAGAATAGATATTTTGGACGAAAAGAAGAAATTTTATTTTTCTATTGAATAGTGCCAGTATCACGTGAATAATCTGAGTATCGTGAATAGTCAGATCGTGAATAGTAACCCCACACCAAAAGATAGAAATTCCACAAAAAAACATCTTCACGCTTACATGAATAGTACTTTCGTGAATAGTAACTCGTGAATAGTAACTCATGAATAGTAACTCGTGAATAGTAACTCATGAATAGTAACCCCGACATGAAAAAGTTCCAAATTTGATAAAACTTCATATCAACATTTCAAAGATAATGATATTGAAGAAATAATATCATTCTGAAAAAAAAAAATATCCCTTACCTCAAAGAATCGATTTCTTGGAAGGAAAGGTCTCAAGTGATCTTTGAATGAAACTTGTCTTGAATAAAGAACTCTCAAAGTATCTAAATACTCACAAAATACGCTCGATAATAGAGAGAAAGAGAAAACTTTATTTACGGTGTGATTTTCAATTCTAACTTAGCCCTCTATTTATAGGAAAATGTTAAAGACGCAAAGCAGCGGACTTAACTCAGAATCTCGATGGCTTTACCTGCTACTATTCCCACCCACCACATTTGAAAATTCAATTGAGCACATTTCTCACCAACCAAAAGTGGAGCCCACCAATTCTAGAATTTTCCATCAAAATCATTTATAACCTAATTTACGAATCAATCACCTCTTAAAATTCATAATAAATTATACGCTCATCTTTAATTGGTTCAAAATTTGTGGACATATACTCAACTTATATATGTATAACATATCCAAAAATTACAACGATCCAACGGTCGGATTAAATATTATAACTCACACAATAAAGTACATAATAACACCGATTTGATCTTTTAATACCTCCAATCCGACAAAATACAAATAAAACATCTCAAAGATTAATTCCTTCATTAATAACCACATAAATAAATCCATCATTTATATTCATATAAAATAAATATTTCCTTATCATATGAATCAATAATTAATTATTCACAAATAATATTACAAAATCACATTTATAATGACCAGGTGCTTTCGGAAAAAGGGGGCTTTCAATAAAGATCTCTCCTTCTTTGGCCAAGCAATTAGGTGACCAAACCTCTCCTTAGATGAACTTTCTAGACATTGCCAATAATGTTATCTAATATATTATTCAAATAATATGAATTATTGATCCGATAATGGAAAATCTTTCATGCGATGACAATTATTGAAACAATAATAATATAAAATATCAACGCAACAATTATTGAATCAATAAAATAAAATATTGAATAAGAACTCACATGAAAATTATTGAGTAAAGCCTTCTTACGTAAGGATCAATAATTCAACAATATTGTGCATCTGCAGTACTACTCTTTGTGCAACCACGCGTAGACATCAGATTTTAACCACCGGGTATTCCAATGTCTTAACGGTAACAACTACGCGCTATTTATAACCACCCAAACTTTGTCGTTTTCCTCATCCAATCGCTTTCAGTTATGGGGCCCACATGGTCATTTACTTGGTCGCAATGCGAATATTCTCCGACAGATCTGAATATTCCACGACCAAACGAATATTCCCCGACAGAAATGAATATTTTATAACCACTTGCTTATTTTGAAATATTTACGTATTTAACCCTTAACTATCCACATTAATCAAATCAACCCTTACTATTTCAAAATAATAAATAACGGAAATTCCTTTTTATTTAAAAAAATTTCGGGGTCTTACAGCCATTGTCTCCAAAGATGACTGTTGGACCCTCCTTCTCTATGAAGTTAAACATGAGGGCTTTGTTCTCGGTCATGTGTCTTGAGCATCCACTGTCCAGATACCACGTTATGATCGTGGAGCTTTGTTCCTGTGGCAAGATTAGAGTCTCATTTTGGTACCCATACTTGCATGGGTCCTACCTTGTTAGTACCCTTGGGAACCTAGATTTGCTTAACTTTGGGTCTAATATGCAGAGAATTATTGTAGCATAATGCAGCCTTATAACCAACTTTATTACTTACATAACATCTAGCATGATGCATGCTTGTGTGTGTATGTGGATTCTTTCTCCATTTGGGCTTGTGTGGGTTCTTGGCAATCTTTCCTTTATATTGGTTCTTCTTTTTCCATGTATCCTTGTGATTCATTATTTGTGAAGAGTGAAACTTATCTCTACTATTCCTACCCAGTTGGTTCATAGAGGTTATTTTACTCGACTCTACGACCCTTCGAGGTTGAAGAGTAGTGACTAAGTTACTTTTCTCTTTTCTGAATCCTATGTTAGCATGGGATCTGTTATGCCTTGGAACATGGATTGGATCAGAAGAGCAGGGATGGACTGGTTCTTCTTTCTGTGAGGATTTTATAAATGTAATACTTCTATTAAAATTTAAAATATCACTAGAGTTAGTATCCTTTATCTTTTCCACATATGGTTATGAGGTGGATTCCCCAAAACCTAAACCTGTTCTATCAGATGCACTTCTCTGACTAGAGATCAGGGAGTCCATGGATGAAGATGATCTATTCCACATTGAGATTGTCTTTTCTAGTTCCTCAATCTTAGAGGTTATATTTGACTCTCTTTATGCATTAAGTTCATTGGTCTGTTTTAAGAGTATTCTCAGCTTCAAATTTGGAGAGAGAGAGAGAGAGAGAGAGTTAGTGCTTAGTAGAGCTGTTTCCAGTTCTTCCTGAACTTTATCTTTCTCTTTTTGAAGAAGAGAATAATCTTTAGGCAGAACTCTGAACCACTTCATGTATTGATGCAGATCAGATGTTATGTCATGTAGTGCAGTTCTTAAATCATCAATATCTACATCAGGAGAGTTAAAATCAAATACCTCATCGATACTTACTTCATGATTGTCAGGGCTTTTCTTTTCCTTTGCATGTTTGGCCATTAGACATAGATTTGCTACTTGAGGATCTTCATCATCTCCAGACTCAGGAGTTGTGTCATTGTCTGAGTCACTCCATGATCTTTTGGCCACAAGACCTTTATCTTTCTTTTGGAGCCTCTTGTTGCATTTGAATTCTTTCTTTGAATTTGATCTCCTCTTTAGTTCTTCTCTAAGAGGTTTGTTGCAGTTTGCAATAAAATGGCCAGGCTTCTTGCAGTTGTAGCACAAGTCATTTATCTACTCCTGGCTGTTGTTGTTGTTGTTGAATCTCTTAGGTTTGTTGCTTCTGCCTTTACGCATGAACCTCTTGAGTCTTCTTACCAGCATTGCAATATCCTCATCATCATCTTCCTCAGAGTCAAAGTCAGAGTCATCTTCAGTGTTAGCTTTGGAGATGTTATCTATTACTTTGAGAGCAACTCCTGTCTTTCTTTCTTCGTTCAGATAGAGTCTCTGCTCGTTGAGTCAGCTCCAATTCATAGGTGAAAAGGTTGTCATATAATTGTTGAACAATCATTTCATGAAGATTCTTTGATTCTCTAATGGCAATGGTTTTGGCATCCCACTTGTTAGGTAAAGCTCTCATGAAATTTATGATCAGATCTTTGTTTGGATAGATCTTTCCAAAAGCTCAAAGAGAGTTGAGCAAAACATTGAATCTTTCATAAGTGGAATTGATATTTTCACCTGGAACATGGGCAAACATTCACTACTACAAAACAATAAATAGACAACGTAGAAAAAACATTGTCGTTTCAGTTAGAAAAATGTCGTGGTTAAAGGTGTTATCTATTTGACACCCTTACACAACATTTTAAAAACGTTGTAGTTAAGCACATTCCACAACGTTTTTTAAGAAAAAAGCGTTGTAAATTTGTTTTCCATAAATTAGCAGTCACTACTACAAAACAGTAAATAGATAACGCGAAAAAAACGTTGTGATTTCAGTCAAAAAAATATCGTGGTTAAGGGTGTTATCTATTTAACACCCTTACACAACGTTTTTAAGAAAAAAACGTTGTAGATTTATTTTTCATAAATTAACAAATGCTTAAAAACGTTGTAAAAGATATGATTCCATAACATTTTCTGGATAAAAACGTTAATAGTTTAATACATCAAACAACGTTTTTAACCAATTTATACAACATTTTTAAAATGTTGTAGATAAAGAAAAAAAAAAAATTGTGGTTCACCTATATTACCAGTGCACCTGCAATCTACTAATGCCATAATATATAGCTAAAAAAGGTCTAAAAAGCCAAAATGTATCGACCATTCAAAATACATCCCAATAATATCATTCGTTTACAATTTCAAATTACTACATCCACAAAATATATACCAAACTATCCACATATACATCTCAAATTCACTTTTCAATATAAATTACTACTATATTGAATTGTGAATTTGATTACATCCACAAAATAAACCAAACTATCTATAAAATTAAGCTACTACCTAAACATGTGCAAAAACGCCTAGGTTCTCCCAAAATACGCACATTCATCCACAACTTTCTGTGTGCGCTTCAACAGAGTATGCATCTCTCCATTCTCCTGTTGTACAGCCTCAAATACTTGGCCATCAAGAGACGGAGATTCTAAAATGGACTCCTGACTCCTGAAATATATGTAGAACAAATATAAATTCATTGTAGAAATTAAAACCTGAGGTTCATGGTGCTATCAAATGTTAAATTTCACTTTTCTCAGTTCTCTTGGATTGGCCTTGTACAATAACACATTGGCTGATGAGAGGGATTCCTACTGTTACATACCTTGAGAACGGAGAATAATATATTAGTAGCCAAGTTTCATGTCATTAATATAGGTCATTACAAGAAAGATAGAAAAGGGTGCACGTGAGTCAAAATGATATACTGTACTTTCTATGACAAGAAATATAGAAAAGGGTGCACGTGAGTCAAAATGGACTATCTAAAAAGATATTGCAGAAAATTAGAAATGTGGTTACCTGCAAGACAAACTAGGCTATTTGAAAAATTATTGCAGTGTCAAAACATTTAGTAATTTTGGTAATCTTAGTATGTTTCCCATTAAAACCCCCACTTTGAGGAAATCATAGGCAAAAGCATCTATTCATTTTATTTCATAATTATGCACCTGGCTCACCAGGAACTTCAATACTTGTGGTTTTAACTTCCAAATCATTTGAAAATCTCCAATATTTTAATGTAAATTGACATAACTTAGCAGTTTTAATCATAAAGATTTGATGTTTGTTTCCTCAAAAACATATTTGTTCATATACATATAGATAGTAAATTATGATATCAAGCAATAAGAAAACTTAATGGTGAAGAAGGTGAAAAACAATTATAAACCTGAGTGATGTCACAATACTCCTCTCCCAGCGTCTGTTGTCCTGCACCTGTAGTTAGAACATAATAAAGCATCTGTCCCAAAAGCTTTGTCTGCCAAAAAATAAACCTCAAAATTACAAGAATGGTGAGAAATCCAACAAGTTACACCACATGATGAGTCCATAGAAAAACATTCTATCTGCAAAATGTAATCATGTTTTCCCTGAAAACATTCACATTGATATCTAATTCGACATTCTAGAACTCAAAATTTATACGCATTAAGGATTACTTAGGACACACTTATACATAATTTTTGGCAGGCAAACTACAGAATGCATAAAGAAAAGTCAAGTTGGACTCATTTTTGAACTGAGGGAGTAGAATATATACTAAGCCTGTGTAACTAAATTTCTTGATAAAGAACAGCTGAAATGATTTGCAGTGACTTATGAGATGAAAGGAGTAAATATTCAAATGCAAAAAACAGCTGGAGTTAAGCAAGTATTACTAAGCTCCCATTTACAAATTATCGAATTGAATTTGAGTTCAAAACAATAGTAATTGGAATTATATGCTAAAAGAATCTGGAAATGAAAGCAATCAAACCTCATTCTGATAAGCTACAGCAACCCTTGTACCTGAAACAAATGGTAAAAATGATTATCAAAATATATATATATATATAGAAGGAATTTTAAAAACCTAAACAAAGAAGTGAGTGATACAGAAGAAACATACCGAACAGTTGGCGAAAGGCGTCGCGACATGCTTCATAGATGAAAGAGGCGTACTGGTCGTCCTTCTCCGCCGCTCTCATTACCTCCGGCTGCGCCGCCAACGGAAACCGCTGTACACCACCCGCTCCGGCGGCGGCGTTACTGGGCCCCGCCTCATCGGCACTTCCCAAATCTAAACTTAGCATAAGCTTAATCCCATATCTTCTGGCCTCAGCTACCACAAAATCCAATTCTTGTATAGCCTACAATTATGAGTCATATTAGCAAGAATGCAGTGGGATGGAGTCATACAGGTAGAAGTCAGAACATGAAGAGACAGTTAAATAGGAGAATCAAATATGAAGGATCCACAAGTTTAAGCAGCTCTCTTAGTCAATGAACTCATAAGAGAGTTTGAACTTTACAAGCAATATGCAGTCAATGAACTCACAAGCCATGGTCATTTTTGCTTTCTTAGTTTTGGCATCTCCACCACAATAGACACCTTGGTTCATTCCTATTTAATCCAAACTCATAGCAAACTAGCAAAGGGACGCAAACAACTTGAAAGTAGACACCAACTTGCAAAATACCTCCAAAGTTATACATAATGTAAAAGGAGATCAGCTGAAGAATTCTTCAACCTGCAGCTCTGCCCCAGGTGAACATCTCCAAAAACATACCTGCATCATTACATAGAAGTTAAGAAGGCTAGTGAAACGGAATGTTATGTCCAAGTGGTAAAGGATATAACCTATATTCACAATGCACAGACCATGCACAATGAGC
This sequence comes from Panax quinquefolius, assembly GCA_020205615.1. Taxonomy (NCBI): domain Eukaryota; kingdom Viridiplantae; phylum Streptophyta; class Magnoliopsida; order Apiales; family Araliaceae; genus Panax; species Panax quinquefolius. Next base: position 74,080,568 of record CM035152.1, on the reverse strand, counting down.
TTTTCCATAATCCCAATAGCAGTCCTCATCTCTCAGAGGTTCCACAAATATTTAATCTTATTGTAGCAGCTAAATTGGTTAATTTATCAGTTACAACATAAAAGAAGTTTCGATATTACAATCAGATAGATGCAGAGCATAATCATTAGACACTCAAATATATCCTAAAATATATACTCCTTAACGTCACGTGATTCAAGAAGTTTCTTAGTCTTTTTTTTCCCTTTCTTATCCAGCATATTTCCGAGCAACAAACAAATATAAGTAGGCTAATTACATGTGTATATAGAAGGAGACTAGAGAATACCATGGTTCAAGTCTGGCATGTAAACTTGAATTAGGAATACCATGGTTCAAGTCCATACAAATTAGGCTAATTATGCATCCTCAAGGTTACTTATAGCACTAGAAGAATATTGGCATGGAGGGCTGTTATAGAATTGTACCCAAACATAGTCGAAAAGTCCTGTCTCAAGGGCATTTCCAATCCAAGCATCAAGAAAAGGGCACTGAGGTGCTGCAGTTAAGTAAACTTTTTTATAGAGTGCGAGCTAACTTGGTCCATATCAGTTCGCAAGTTTCAATAATACAAGATAAAAACAAGATAACACATGTTTGAACTTAGATAAAAACAAATAACCAGTGGACTAGTTCATAGTTGCAGGTTCAGCTCTTGCTTATGATACATGTCCTAGAATACTGCATCTCATGGATACTAGATTATATAACCTAAAAACCAAGTTTACAATGATTTTGTACACACAAACAGCCATGCAGAAATAAGGAAAAAAGAAAAAACACAAAACAGTAAAAGTCACCTGACGAAGAATGTAATCATAACCAACGCTTGCAGTGACATCTCACTACTACAAAACTGCATCTCATGGAAGTTGCTGGATATATCTTTTAGCATCCTCATTTTTTACAAATCCTAGAATACTGCATCTCATGGAAGTTGCTGGATATATCTTTTAGCATCCTCATTTTTTACAAATCCAAGATCAGATTCAGTTGGCGTGCCAAGAAGCTAAAAGAATAAAAGCATGCATCAGCATACATCCAGTAAAGTGAACTAATCATAAATAAATTCCAAAGCTCCATGCTTAAATATGTAGTAAAAATATGTGATAGTTGATTAGTTCTTGAATAACTATAAAGATGTAGTGTAAGCTAATAATGAGAAATTTGTGCTTTAATAATCAGTGTGAATATCCTTTGACTAGTGTCTAGTATCTAAATCAAACAACAATATTTTTCTATGAATTAGGTCTCGTCCTTGATAATGTTTTGGTTGATAAACAAATGGTTAAACTTTAAAGTAGCTAATTTCTTTAGAAAGTATATAATATACACAAACCAACATTGGCCAGACATAACAAGCACAGTATCACAAGGAAAACAAGTTATAAAGCACCATGACAATAACACAACAATCTGATTAAAGAGGAACTGAGTACTTAACATGTGTGCCTATAGTCAACTTGAGTACTTAACATACATGTACCTACAGCCTTGGAATTTTTGTGATTATTACATAACTGTAGTGCAAATAGATCACCGAGACCCCTTTACAGTCCAAAATGGCCGAACCCTTTAACAGTCCAAAAAAGGCCCAAAAAGTGATTGACGTGCCCACATTCACCCAAACTACCTACAGGACTACTCAAAGAAAGTGACAAAAGACCTATTTGCAGACACCCCTATCCGTTCTTCCATTCTTCTTGGATCCACTACTCAGCTGTCTCATAAACCACATTCTGTTCTTCAAACTTCACTCCCACCAAGAACCTTATGCTCACCTGATCAACCAACAAATTGTTTTAAATTTTGACTAGTGAAATCATATGTCAAAAATAATTTTTCTATGAATCCAGAAACTAACCAAGCATTGTTAATCTAGTGCCACCGTCATAATGGCTCCATATAAGGTTATATCTTAAGTTACATACCTGGTTTTATCTTAAATTTCAGGGAATTTGATTGCCTCCTCGAAATGAACTTGATGGGATGATCAGTGGACTGTCTATGTCTGTCAGTTACAGAAATTAGCTGCAGTAGCAAATTGTTAATAAAAGTACAACCTAAATGTAACAGGATTCCAACAAAACAAAGGTACATAGTCTAGATAATTGGCTTGTTTTAATCCATTATTAGCTAACAGATAATCATTAGAAGCAAAACCCTCACACCCTGTTAAACAGAAAACACTAACACCTCGGAGAACTATGTAATTGAGAACTGAAAGGCAAAGAGACCTGAAAGGCAAAGAGACCAGCATCTTCTTCACAAAATGCACCATTCAGAGACCATTATAAATTGACATATTTGAAGCCACACAAATTCTTGTTACAATTTTTTGCATAACAGATAATAATCTGAAATGCTGATACAAAAGTTATGAGTGATTAAATGCAACAGCATAATGAGATGTTACCTGGGATAAGCTGGTAGCTTTATTTTTACTGCACCTTACTTGCTCACGAGCATGAATGTTGTTAGAGTGAGATGATATAAAATAGCATGCAAAAAAATATCATGGAAGATAATATGGTTTACACTTGGGACAACTAATAGCAAGCGCACAAGAGATCGTCTTACACTTGGATCTGCCACTGCCACCGCCTCCGAGCTTCTCCATGTCCATGTAAGTGCAAAAGAGATCGTCTTCCGATCCGAGGTCTTTGAAACTCCCAGAAGGCGCATCGAAGGGGTCGGAGGCCAGATCTAGGTCATCCGGCAGGCGGAAGTTAAGTTCCGATTGGGCTCGCCGATGGTGAGATGACCTGGAGCAGTCCACCATGTTTAGAACGACGGTGGAGCAGTCGACGGCTGGAGCTGCGGCGTGGTGAGAAGCAGAGACGAGATCGGGACGGATTTGGGAGTGAGAGAAAAGAGAGGCTAGGGTTTTGGGCTACAAAAGAAAAGAGAAGGACTGAAGCTCTGCACCGACGAGCACAGAGATAAAGAATGAGAGAGCCTCGGAGAGAAAAAGACTCGAGTCTTTTTAATTTTAAGTGAGCTCCGTGTTTTATCACATAGACAACGACAACGTTTTAAAAAAACGTTATTTAATTAAAATCAAAAAAATACCATTTTAAATAGATAACGTTTTTGTATATTTATCTACAACGTTTTTTTTTAAAACGTTGCGAAAAAAAAAATACTACAACATTTTTTATAAAAACGTTGTGATTTAAGCGTTGTCTATTTATTATTTTGTAGTAGTGTGTAGAATGTATAATTCCACAACGTTTTCTGGATAAAAACGTTGTAGTTTAATATATAAGACAATGTTTAGGCACGTTCACACAACATTTTTAAAATGTTGTAGATTAAAAAAAAGAAAAAAAAATTGTGTTTCACCTATATTACCAATGCACCTGTGATATGCTAATGCCATGATATATAACTAAAATTACAAAGAATATTAATACCATACAATACGTTTACATCCCAATAATTCTTTGTAATGCCAATTATAAAGAATATTAATATCATACAATACGTTTAAATCTCAATAATGCCAAACTATCCATACATCTCAATTCACTTTTCAATATAATTACTACTATATTGAATTGTGAATTTGACTACATTCACAAAATATACCAAACTATCCATAAAATTAAACTACTACCTAATTAAACTATCCATAAAAAACCTGTAACAGAAAATAACAGAAAACGATCCACATCACTGAACTGTAAACTTGTACACCACCTACAGTGTAAAATGTGTTGTAAGCTAAAATTGAAGCACCAGAGAGATGGGCTTCCTATAAAAGTGAACTCTATTTAGATACCAACGATAATGTCACAATCATACGAGAGAAGAGACGAACCAAAAGCTACATGTTGAAGCTGAAATCTTTTAACTCATACAAGTTGAAGCTGCATCAAATGAGTACATCCAACAGAAATACAACTAGGAAATTTGTAAAGGCACTTACGGAATAAATGCCACCAATCAAATACAAATTTATGACCAGTTATCAAGCATCATGCCTCTCTCATGATTATAAACATTTTTTACAGTTAATATGGCACCAATTGGGTTAATTGGGTTGATGGAATAGACACACTGAATATTCACATTGGAATCAACCTCTCCACCTGAAAGGCAATTGAAGCTAATTGAAAATCTGCAGTGTTTGGTACACTAATCAATTGGAATGCTAAGATACTTGTACATGTTGCTCTGGATCATAAGCTTAATATCTTGCATTTCCTCAATTGTGAATTTGTTCCCATACAAAAATTCCCTGGAACCAATTTCCCACAATCCTATATCCCCAACATTGGTACCAACTGGTGCAACACATGCAAATTTTAGTATACCAAAAGCCAGTCAAAAAATAGACTCAAGACGCCATATAACTTAACAAAAATTAGGTACTTTGAGGGACAGGTTCTACTTATTTTTCCAAGAAAAATTCAACCCATTATTCATGTCACTAGCCATTCGATAGCAATTATTACTTATTAGGAACAAAAGACCAGTAATAAGTGGAACTAACCTTGATCCCCAAAGAATGCCATTTTTCAAGAGCTTCAGGTACGTCATCAAAAACTACACCTTCTATTTCACTATTCTGAAATCCTGTTCACCATATATGACCCTGCATACTTATATGTTTAGCCAAATTCTAAGGATACTTCGTGCATAGTATGGCAGTTTATCTGCAGTATAGAAAGTAACACATAGATGAAAATGCAAAGAGACAAAATAAAGATATGAATTAGAAAGAACTAAAAACATTCACCCACACCAAATAATCATAACAACAACAAAGCATATACTATAATTGCTATATGATAACTGAAGCTATATTTGAATTTAAGAAAGTGAAAGAAAAAATAATCATACCAATCCACCAAGTTTATGGTTGAATTGTTGTTGGTTGGATTGTTGATAACAATTGCCCTTTTTAGCTCTCTTCCATACAATAACGGTGCCACCAAAATCCGAAGAAGCCAACAAGTTCTCTCCATGATTCCAAGCAATGCCTATAACTGCATAATCGTGACCCTGCGATCGTAAAATTTCCAATAAGTTATAAGAGAAGACATTGGTAATGTAACAGAACCTTGTATGAAAATCAAATAGACCCATAGCTTGTTTACACATGTATGCTTTGGGCGAGTTAAGTCACAGAAGTAGACAATCTAATTCTCACATTAGTGCTTATCATGAAGCATCCTTGAGCTTAACTGTCCATTCCTTCACAAATGTAAATAAAAACCCAATCAGAATTGTGTAAAGAATAAAATGTTCAACACACACAGAGGATGTACTAGAAATGTCCGCATGAGTGTGTTGTAGAGAGAGAGAGAGAGAGAGAGAGCATACGCGAAGCTGGGTCTTAACAATTTCCTCAATCCTTCAAAAAAAAAAAAGAGTTCGGTATAACCATGTGAGTAAGGCAACAGCTCCTCCACCTCAATCCTAGAGGTTGAACAACTCGTGGTTTTCCTCAATTGGTTATTCTCTGACTCAACCTTGGCCCAAAATGCCTAAGACATGTCTCATAATCAAATGCCTAAGACATGTCTCATAATCATCAGCTGCACCCTCGGCCGAGAGAGCATCATTGATAGCATAAACATTACCAGGGAGAATTGGAACCTGCCAGAGTAATGAGAATGGTACAAGGTTACGCATAATTACATATATGAAGATAGGCATAAAGTCGCATCATAAATGAAAAAACTATTGAACTATTAAAGAAAATGCTATCAATTTCCAATGAGAACAATTTTTTGGGCAGGGTGTTGGGGGCCATAAAAAACCAAATTATAACCCTTCTAAAGAAAATGAGATTCCACATTCTCCCCAAAGACATAATTTTGATTAATGAAAATCATGCACTAGATAAAATAAAATCTGTTAAGACAACACCGAATTCAAAAATACGTCTAAATTTTTAAGATAGATGAAAGAACAAATTATTTATTTATATATAGTAAAAGAGCTCTAGGTCATGAGTTTATCCAATCCAAACTTTATCATTTTCAGTCTAGTAAGAAAACACAAAACTCAAGTATATAACATGAGTATGCATAATGTCAGGCCTACTAGCAGTATATAAATTTTATGCAAGCCTATAAGATCAAACACTACTAAGTCAAACCATAACAAAGATATCAACATATGCTAAATTCTTAGGATTGGATTACAATAGCCAAGTGAAATACCTAGCTACAGAAATGCAACAATTTAGGCACATAAGTTTATCAATTAATTTTGGTATAAAGATTGAAATATTCTACGCCAACAAAAAGAAAAAAAAGTGTACCTTGGATAGAAAATTATCATAAGCGAGCAAGTAATTGCTATCTGGGTGATCCTTAGGAACAACTCTTTCGTCCACCCAGAACACATGCCATTTCGACCAGTCCACTGAATTAATATACGACAGCTCCACTAATAAACTGAAATTTAACATTCCAATTCTTTATTAACTAACAGAGTACTAGTAATACTAGTAAAACATATTACTACCTCACTTCCACCACCAAAATAGTGTTGAATTTTGTAAATATTAAGGATGTATATTTTGTAAATTAAGAGGTAGCTAGTTATGTAGTGGTGACATGATAATTTTTGGTGTGTAAAAGATGGAGTAATTAATATTAAACGAGAACAGAGCAGGAAGAAAAAATGAATTAGTTTTGAGAAACCTAAGCGAATTAAACAGAGAACCACCGGAGAAAACAATAGAGAAAGCGCCTCTTTCTTTAGCAAATTTATCCGACAAATCGGCGATGTATTTCGCCAGCGAGACCGCCAAATCTTTTTCAGAATCGAACAACTTCACCTCTCCTTTGCCTTTATTGGTCGCCATCTCAGCCGTTGATGTTTTCGTTCTACACTCAAATTTTTTAGGATTCACGCCCATAGGATTTAGGAATCGAAGGATTTGATTCAAAAATACTCATAGAGGTAAGGGCTTTACCCTTTGATGTTTTCCCTTTATGTTTCATGGTCTGAGAAGAAACCCCAAAATCGGTACCCAATCTCTGGCGAAGCCGATTCAAACGACGGTTAGGCTTGGGAGCCACTATCATCCTTCTTCCCTTTGAATTGGTTGACGACCGATACTGAATCCCCTCTGGTTTTGGCCATTTGAACAAGAGAGAGAAAGTTAATCGGGTTAATAAACCCTAGTTTTCGTGACTGTTTAGGAGTAGAGAAATAGAGAAGTGTGAGATGAAATATGAAAACTTTTAACAGAGAAAGAACTATTAAGGATTTGTAATTTTAAGTTTTCACTTCTGTCTAAATTATTGTAAGCTCCGAGTTTTTCACATACACAACGTTTTTTTTAAAAAACATTATCTATTTAAAACAAAAAAAAAAAACTCATTTCAATAGATAACGTTTTTTCATATGTATCTATAATTTTTTATTAAAAAACGTTGTCAAAAAAAATATCACAACATTTTTTATAAAACGTTGTGATTTAAGTGTTGTATATTTACTATTTTGTATTGGTGATTTCGTATTGTTGAGTCAGAAGAGATTATTTATTTTCTCTGACTTCTTCTGTTACTTCGTGCATAATGAGCAACTTTCTTTGCAGTTTTGTTGTTGACCACATTTTCAAACAGGTCATCTTCTAAAGATTAGAATAAAATGTTCTTCGCCTTTTTGTCAAGTTAAACAATTTTCTTTTCGTTGTCAATCCATTTTGCTTTGACCTTTATTTGAACTCTGTTTGGATCTTCTAGAGTTGGTGCAAGCTTTGTTGGATATAGGGCCTATTTACGACAGTTTCGAATAGCTCTTCATCTATTGAATCCATGTATGCTTACATGAGAATTTTCCAGTTAGCGAATTTATCTTTGTTGCACATTGGTGGCTTACTGCCTCCTTCAGTCTTTGATTCGCTTATCAGATATGCCATTTGATATACTCAAGCTTTGTAAGCTGATTGAGAGAACCTGCTCTGATACCAATTGTTAGTTCCCAGAGGCACAATAGTTATCTAAAAGGGGGGTTGAATAGATATTTAATTATTTTTTTTTACAAAATACTTGTCAGATTTGTTAATGATTTAATCACAGCGGAATTTAGGATTTGTTTGTTTTCCCTTTAAGATAAGTCGAGTTAATAGGAAATAAGCAGTTATGATATATATGACAGTTATAGCAAGAATATAAGAGACACAATGTTTTTAAGTGGTTCAAAGCACTCAAGGCTCCTAGTCCACTCTTTTACTCATTGAGTAGGAAATTCACTAAGGATATCTTTACAATCTTTGAATCTCACAGATTCCTTCAAGACCAGCAGTCTTGAAACTTCTTAGTACACACATAACTCTTCAAGTCCAATAGACTTGGAACTTCTTTCTTCACTTTAAGGACGATTGAATTCTTGAATGGTGCTACTCAGTTGCCGCTAAGCTTGTGTTTGAAAGAACTGAGTAGTTGAGCAAGCTTTCTTTTCAGATCGTAGAGTTGGGCGTTGAGTGTTCTTCAGTTTTTCGTTGTATGCTTGCTTGATCTTTTTGTATCTTCATTTGTTTTGAATATAAGGTGCCTTTGAAATGTATCAATTTAAAGGCATCCGTTGAAGCATTAATTGTATTTGACGTTTTTGAGCACTGATGGAGACTTTCTGCAAATCTTCTGTTTAGCCGTCTGGCCCCCATTGACACAGCAGACTGTTGTCTCACTTAACGCCTGAAAAGGTGTTTTCAGCTGACCTATAGTACTTTCCTTAGCTTCTTCTATACGTTTCTTTGTTATATACTAAGGATGAGTGTTGGGTCATTAGGATTCCCGAGGATTTCAATGTTTATAATCCATTCCATATTTGTTATGATTTATTATTAAACAAATGGACATGGCTCGATGCTTCTGATATAGACAGATGATATACTACGATCATGATCGTGGTGTCTTGCCACATTGATGCTTGATCTGGTATTGATAGAAGAAAACACTATTGTGACGCCCCCAAATTCGGACTACCACTTGGTCACTCGAATTTGGTTCATCACGTGCTCATGGTAATATAATAATAACTAAAATCACACATTCACAGCTGAAGATTTAATTTAGAATAATATACAATATTTTATTATAATTATTCCCCCAAGTCTCACAACCTACAGTACTTAATAGATTACATAATAATATCGAATAAAGACTTATTATATAATCCCACTTAAGCTTAAACATAGTCTGAAGACAGTTTTAATACAACATAACAATTTTAACATAAAGGAACAAGCTAGTGGGTAGCCTTGCCCTTGCCCTTGTCTTTCCCAGAGACACTTCCATGCAAGGGTTCAGGATACTTGCCTTAAGCATAGTTTATTCACGTTAAGAAATCAACACTTTCGAATCTTATTTATAGTGTATTATAAGTATAGGATGCCCATTACCTAACACATTCATTATTCAAGTTTGACATGATTCGAGTATGCACATACGGTACAAAATCATCTTATAGGTTTATCACGAAATCGAGTTCCTAGTTAATTCATAAGCAAATTTACAATGCTCAAATTTAAGACCTTTTTACCCATAGACTTTCATTATATAAGGCAAACACTATCTTTTTACTTAATCCTCACATATATACATGTATCAGTAGGGTGTAAACCATTTCTAGTAATGTAGGCATCATATAAGTTAACTGTCCAAAAATTAGATTGTCAAAATGTTTGACTTCTGATTCCAAGACGAGCCTTGATTCTTGCCACGTTTCTAAGCTTTAGTAGTAGTGTTCAAGCAACCCTCTAGCTAAGCTAAGACTCAACTGTTGCCTTGAGGTTTCTGTCCAGCATGAACACAACATTCATACATAATATATTTTATCATGTTAAAGGTCTTTTCATGTCTCTCAAGTTAATCTAGGTCCCTTCTTTCATAATATGGGTCTAAATTGGCTATTTTAACAAGTTAAGGCCATTCAAGGTCATGAAACCATAAAGCCTATCATACTCGCCTTTTAAACATATAAGGTCGTCATATAACTCATATTAGACATGCTTGTGAGTATTCATATCACATATATGTAATTAGCATTATTTTGGTTTGAAAATATACTTCGTTTATGCTTCACTTGAATTACGATACCTTAGCATGATATATATATATATATATATATATATATATATATATATATATATACACATGAGTGAGTCTAAGAGTATAACCAAACATGTTCATAAATGCCAGATTCTAACTCTCAAAGTAGTATGTTAATATTCACGTTCAAAGTTCGTATTTTCATTATTAAAGCTTACTAAAAAGTTCAACATGTTCATGCTCCCTTACGAATCATATAAACACAAGTTAACGGGTTATTCCTGCATTTCTAAACTATACCAACATGCTTGCAAAGTCAGTACATAAACATGGCATACATACATATCAAGTTCATTTCTAAAGTTCTAAATTCATTTTAAACTATACACTTTCGTTAATCATGTATGCTAATCTAGTAAAACATGCTTTCATTAGGTTAATATACTTATATATACACATTACACATGCTTGCATGTTGATTTAAGTCATAGTGATTGACCAACACTTAGCAATTTTTAAAAATGTAGGAAAAATCGATCACATAAGTCGAATGTAATTGCTACTGTACTTGTGCCTTAGTGTTATACTCAACGCAATTTAAGCCATGTATGCAGTTCAAGCCAAGAACAGTCTGCTTTGGCAGAACTTCAGCCCAACCACAAAAATTACTCATAAATTCAATTCTAGTCAGTCATATAACAGTTTAAACATGCTTATATGGTTATCTAACAACTATGTAAACATTACCCAACCCCATTATCATCTAACTCCACATAATCAAGAAATTGGTAATTCAAGAATGTAATTTTGATAAAACTCAAAAATGAAGAACAAAAAGAAATCTTATACCTCTGGAATTAGCTTGCTAATTCACACTTCTTCCACTAATGGGTATGTAATTACTTGCTCTATATATGCTCTCAATTTCACACTTAAGCAATTCTCAGCAATGAAAAATGGAGAAGGAGAGTCCATATTTATAAAAAGAAATTTACACAGACATTGAAATTTTCCACTAAATCAAACTCATGTATTGAAGGATTGCATGAAGGTTATTAAAGAGTTGTTAGATGGTAGTTGATTTACATCATTATGCCCACTCCTTTGTTCATCATTTTTCTAGCTTGAGCTTTGAAGAAGAAAAGGGAAATACACCTTAGCCTTTTTGTTGAACACGTGAATGAGAGAAATGGGTCTCTCAAATTGGGACAACCCAAATACTCTGCATTCTTGCACACTTAAGCTATACACTCTTATGTTATATTTATATACATATCATCCATACATGAGTTATATCTTAATGTCACAATATAATTTACATAATTAATATTTCAAGGTAGTAGATGTGATATGGCAATGTAACATACATATAATCCATGCACTTTTTATTTTAATGTATACCTACATACATATTGTCACATACACATTTCATGATGTATTTATAACATATAGTTCCAATATGCTCAATCACATTGCTTCATACAATATAGTTTAATAAAACTTAATATAGGGTTGCTATATATAGTATAGTCACATAAGTGTCACACTACACTATATAATATAGTTGTATTCCATATATTTTATATTTTTAATTATTGCACACTTGCATAAATTAATATAATCTTATTATATTAATAACTTAATTATTTGTTTTATGTCAAATAAATAAATTATTTACCTTCTTAATTAATTAACACTAATATTAATTAATACATTCCTCATTGATTAATGTAATTATGAATCTCTATAACAATTAATTATATATATAAATTTTATTATATTTATAGACACATTGCTAACATTAATAATAATCACATATCATTAATTAATCATCAATAACAATTAACCAATATTCTACAATAACAATTAACAATTAATATTAATTAATTGTTCACTTAATAATTCCTTCGTCGATTAATATAATTATTAATATTTTCCATCACTGTGTCACACAAGGCTTTCAACAAGTTCATCACAAACTCCATATATCCTCAATTATCAATTATTCAGTATAATTGAGTTAACTCACCTCGTAACACAAAATCATTTATATTCAAATAAATATTTATTCCCATTAATATATTCTTTTAATAGATGTGGAAATTCTCGGGTATAATATCCTCCCCCCTTATAAAAATTCTGTCCCAGAATTACTACAAGGTTATACAAATAAATGGGGATAATCCTTCATCATCCTATCTTCTAACTCTCACGTAGCCTCCTCGACATCGTGGTTACGCCAAAGTACTTTTACAGAAGAAATGACATTGTTTCTTAAAGTTTGTTCCTTCCTATCTAGAATTTGGACAGGAATTGCTTTATGTGCTAAGTTCTTCTCCACTTGAATGGGTTCATAAGAAATCACATGTTTGTAGTCAGGCTTATATGCTCGTAACACAAAAATGTGGAACACATTGTGGATGTGCTCCAACTCGGGTGGTAGTGCAACTTTATATGCCACCTCGTCCACTCGCTTCAGTATCTCGAACGGTCCTATGAATCTTGGACTCAGTTTTCCTTTCTTTCCAAAACGGATCTTTCCCTTCCATGGAGATACCTTCATGAATATAAAACTGTCGACTTTAAAATCTCGGTCTTGCCGATGCAAGTCTGCGTACTTCTTCTGGCGATCGTTCTCTGACTTTGTCCCAACATAATGGCGTCCTTCACTTTCTTCCGTAAAGAGCTTCGTACGGTGGAATTCCGATTCTTGCATGGTAACTATTATTATACGCAAATTCAACTAAGGGTAGGTGGTCGTCTCAATTTCCCTTGAATTTCATCATGCAAGTCCTAAGCATGTCTTCTAGCATTTGTATTGTTCGCTCACTCTGTCCGTCTGTCTGAGGATGATAAGCGGTACTTAACCTTAACTGTGTCCCCATCCTCTCTTGCAAGCTTTTCCAGAATTTTAACGTGAAACATGGATCTCGGTAAAAAACAATCGATACTAGCACTCCATGTCATGAAACAATTTCCTTTACGTACAGACTCGCTAACTGATTTAAACTATATCGGATCTTGATTGGTAGAAAATGTGCGGTCTTTGTAAGTCGATCCACGATAACCCAAATGGCATCATAACCCTTCTGCGTAACTGGAAGTCCTACCACGAAATCCATCGTATTGTGCTCCCATTTCCACTCTAGTATTTCCAATGGTTGTAGTAAACCACTCGGCTGCTGATGCTCTGATTTTACGCGTTGGCAAGTCAAACATCTACTAACGCACTCTACGACTTCCCATTTTAAATTAGGCCACCAAAAATGTTGTCTCGAGTCTCGGTACATCTTAGTGCTTCCCAGATGAACGAAATATGTCATATTGTTTGCCTCGTTGAAAATCTCTTCTCTTAACTCGATTACCGCTGGTACCCACACTATTCCTTCGAATCTTAAGATACTGTCTTTATCCATTCAAAATTTCTCTTCCTCATTCTCTGTAATCCTTTTCCTGATCTTCTCACATTCTTCATCTTTCTCCTGTGCTTCTTTTATTCTATCCAACAATGTCGGACAAGCTTCCATTACAAATAACTTCTCTTTAGACCTCTCTAGTCCCTTTACCTATATTACCAATTTCTCCATTTCTCTAATTAACTCTTCCTGAGTCGTCAATTGAAATAACTTCTCCCTTCCTTTCCTACTTAGCGCGTCGGCCACTACATTCGCTTTCCTCAGGTGATAAAGAATATCGCAATCATAATCCTTAATCAATTCCAACCACCTTCTCTGACGCATATTCAACTCTTTCTGTGTGAAGATATATTTCAGACTTTTGTGGTCCATGTATATCTCACATTTCTCTCCGTACAAATAATGCCTCTATATCTTTAACGCAAAAACTACTGCCGCTAACTCTAGGTCGTGAGTAGGGTATCATTTTTTGTAATCCTTCAATTGTCGTGACGCATATGCAATGACTTTGCCATGTTGGATCAGCACACAGCCCAGTCCTCTATGCGACGCATCATTATACACCATAAATCCTCCCATATCATCTGGTAATGATAATACAGGCGCCTCGCTTAATCTCTTCTTCAACTCTTAAAAACTCTCTTCGTATTTGTCGGTCCATACAAATTTCACCATCTTCCTCGTCAGATTAGTCAACGGGGTTGCTATCTTAGAAAAATCTTGGATGAATCTTCGATAGTACCCAACTAACCCTAAGAAACTTCTCACCTCCATCGGGGTCCTCGGTTGTTCCCAATTACTTACTGCTTTGACTTTTTCGGGGTCTACTGAGATTCCATTCTCATCCACTACGTGGCCTAAGAATTGAACCTTTTTCATCCAAAATTCACACTTTGAAAATTTTGCATACATCTTCTCATTCCGTAGTGCCTCCAAAACAATCTTCTGATGTTCGACGTGTTCTTCCTCTGTCTTCGAGTAGATCAAAATGTCGTCGATGAAAACCACCACAAATATATCTAATTATGGCTTGAAAACTCGATTTATCAAGTCCATGAATGTTGCTGGAGCATTAGTTAAACCAAATGAAATTACCAAAAACTCGTAATGTCCATGTTCGAAACACAGTCTTTAGTATGTTCGCATCCCGCACTTTCAGTTGGTGATATCATATCCCTAGATCGATCTTTGAAAAACATTTCACTCCCTTCAGTTGATCAATAAGTCGTCTATTCTTGGTAGTGGATATCTGTTCTTGATTGTCACTATGTTCAATTCTCGATAATCAATACAAAGTCTCATCGATCCACCCTTTTTCTTAACAAATAACATTGGTGCTCCTTAAGGAGACACATTCGGTTGAATGTAACCCTTATCCAATAACTTTTGAAGTTGTATAATCAATTCCTTCATTTCTACTGGCACCATACGATATGGAGTTTTTGAAATCGGTGCCGTCCCCGGTGCTAAGTCTATTACGAATTTGATTTCTTTGTCTGGCGGAAGACCAGACAGATCATCTGGAAACACATCTTGAAATTCATTCACTACGGATATATCTTTTGTGACACCCCCAAATCTGGGTACTTCATTACCGCTGGACTTGGTCTTCACTTAATAAAAACATTCATATCTATATACACAATCATAATAAAATTGAATAATAAAACCTTCCCATTAAAGGATTACATTAAATAAATAAAAAATCTCCCAGGTTATCTAACCTTTAAATACAAACATTCATATGCGGAAAATTAAATAACTTCATTACAATAATTCAAATCCGACAGTAAAATGTCAACATATTACAAATCTTCAATACTTGTTCATCTTTCCTTTCCCTTTATTGGTGCTAGGTACGTCGACCTTTTCTACTTTAGCTGTAATAGTTATATAAGCAAGAGTGAGCAAACAAGGCTCACTTGAAATAATAATAAATAAAACTTTACAACCACTGCCAAATAATAGACACAGTGGAACTGAACAAAATGTTTTATCAATGATAATCAGAATCATGAAATATTTAACTGAGGGTCATAAGACCACGAACTATGTCCATAGTTACAAGTAATCTTTCAACTTAAACTTTAACAGTCATAAGACTATAGGGACTCCTCATACTTAGGGGGATCAACCCTTCTTCGTACAATGTATTGGGCACAAACATTTCAACGCTAAGCGTAAGTTATTCCCTAATATTAGGGTTGTTCATCTCAGTATTTAGAGTACAAGTCCGCACCAAAGTAAGTTTGGTTTGGATACATTTCAAGGTAATTTGGAATTCAACGAACATCAACTAAGGATTAGTTGAATAAAATTAATAATGTTATACTATGGAATAATCATAACTAAATCGACATTGTAAATTAAGGTCATGCTTTAGGAATAATCTAATAGCATACATATTGAATAATATAACATACCTTGCTTGAATAACGTTAAGCTAATGTTAAGATCTTATTTAGAATTGAGCATTAAACATGCATACTAAATAGTAATTTGAACGATAAATTTACTTAACGAAACAAGTTAAAAACAAGAATAACTTGCTCAACATAATTGAAATAGGATAAGTAAACTTTCACAATGTAATAAACAACTAGCTCAACAAAAGAGTAGAATTAGAAAACTTGTGTAATGTAATCGAATTAGAAAAATAATTTGCTCAACGAAACAATAGATTTAGAGAACTTGAAAAATCGTAAATAAACTAACTCAACAAAAGTGTGGAGATAGAAAACTTGCCTTGCTTGTAGGCTAAACCGTAACAATTCAATTCACAATATCCTAATAACATGCCATTAGGACACAATTAGCCACCACTCATAATACATATCGATTTCATGTATGGTTTGATGTTTAATCACATAATCAAGTTACATCGATTAAAATAATAACAACACTCGTTAAGTGTTAATTGTATACTCATTAATAGTACTATAATATCATAATAACAAATTTACATGTTAAACAATCATCATATTACATCCCATTAACAACTATGGATTTTTGTGAAAGACAAAAGCCATTTCAGGACTTTCTACAAACTAAGCGTACAAGGTGAGTAACAAAGCACCAAAACAAGGCCATGGCTCGAGTCGAGCTTGTCATAATACAAGCCCGAACCATCGGGTAAGACTACTTGGCCAAGGCTTCGAGCTTCGGCTCCAACATTGGCGCTGAGGCGTGAAATTCATTGTTGGGGCACAAAATTCAGAGCTGGGGCGCGAAATTAGGCGTTGAGGCTCCGAATTACAAAACAAAACAAAATAAAACAAAGCTACTATATCTTAATTAACATGTATAACTTATGCAAATTACACATAAACTTCACCAAGAATACATATACTAATTTAGCACAACTTAAACCACAATTTTAGAAAATTAAATAGTGGAATAGCATATTTTAAAACAAAAACTCCATTTTTGTTATTTCTTGACATAGTGAACACTGTAATACCAATTTGATTCCTTAGAATCACGTTCTTTTTATTTCATAGAAGATTCGTAGAAGGGCTTTCTCGAATATATAGGAGATTCGTAGAAGGCCTTTCTCGAATCGCTACTCCCTTAACTCAGCTGACTCGGAAAGATACAAAATTCGGTTGGAACGAGGAATGTGAAAAGAGTTTTCAAGAACTTAAGAAAAGACTCATTTCAGCACCTGTTCTGACAATACCATCTGGCTCGGAGGGATTTGTCATCTACAGTGATGCTTCAGGCAAAGGGTTAGGATGTGTTCTCATGCAACATGGGAAGGTCATAGCCTATGCCTCTCGACAACTCAAAGAATATGAGAGGAATTATCCTACTAATGATCTAGAGTTGGCAGCTGTTGTCTTCGCACTTAAAATTTGGAGGCATTACTTGTATAGGGAGAAAGTGGAGATCTTTACGGATCATAAAAGCCTCAAATATTTCTTCACTCAAAAGGAACTCAACATGCGACAGCGACGTTGTCTTGAATTGTTGAAAGATTATGATCATACCATCCAATACCATCCTGGAAAAGCAAACGTGGTAGCTGATGTATTGAGTAGAAGATCATATGCGGGTATGAGTGCGATATTGTCAATGCAAAGGTCCATTTTGTATGACTTACAAAGGATGGAGATAGAGATAAAGACTACAGGGACCCACGTGATGATGGTAAATATACGAGTAGAACCGACTTTAATCAATAAAGTTAAAAGCTGCTCAAGCTAAAGACCTAGAGCTGATGCATATGAGGAAGAAAGTACAAGAAGGTGCTATGCCGAAAGCAAGAATTGATGAAGAAGGAATACTTCGAGTCAACTCCAGACTTTGTGTTCCTAACGACCCTGATTTAAAGTATAAAATCATGATGGAGGCACACAACACACAGTTTGCAATCCATCCTAGGAGTACCAAAATGTATCGTGATCATCAACACACATTTTGGTGGAATAATATGAAGAGAGAGATAGCGTTGTTTATCTCAAGGTGTCTAACTTGTCAATGAGTCAAGGCGGAACATCAAGTACCAAAAGGTCCATTGCAACCACTTGAAATTCCAGAATGGAAGTGGGAGCACATTACCATGGATTTCGTTACTGGTCTTCCCAAGGTTTCTAAAGGCATAGATGTAATTTGGGTCATTGTTGATAGATTGACCAAGTCTGCTCATTTCTTACCAATACGAGAAACTTATACACTTGAACGTCTCGCTTGTATGTACATAAATGAGATTATAAGACTGCATGGTATGCTAGTATCCATAGTTTATGATTGAGACCCAAGATTCACTTCACGATTTTGGGTTAGTTTACAAAAAGCTATGGGCACGAATTTATGATTTAGTTCGGCATATCATCCTCAGACGGACGGACAATCAGAGAGGACTATTCAAACTCTTGAAGATTTATTAAGACTCTGTGTCCTTGACTTCAAGGGAAGTTGGGACAAGTTCTTACCATTGGTGGAGTTTTCTTACAACAACAGTTATCAAACAAGTATTGGCATGACTCCATTCGAGGCGTTGTATGGAAGAAAGTGCCGTTCTCCAGTATGCTGGGATGAGGTGGGTGAAGCAACGTTGTTGGGACCGGAGTTAGTACGTATGACTACGGAAAAGATACAAATAATCCCAAGAACGATAAAAACCTCACAAGACCGAATAAAAGAGTTATCTTGATCTTCATCGAAAGGACGTGGAATTCAATATTGGAGATCATATGTTGTTACGTGTTGCTCCATGGAAAGGATTTATGAGATTTGGAAAGAGAGGAAAGCTCAATCCTCGATTCATTGGCCCATTTTTAATCCTCGATCAAGTAGAGATCGTAGCTTTATAGACTCACTTTTTACCGCCAAGTATGTCTCGCTCATAACGTTTTTCATATATCCACGTAAATACGTGAAAGACCCGAACCACATTATTGAGTTAGAACCAGATGAAATAGCAGAAGATTTAACATATGAAGAGGTTGCTGTTCAAATCTTGGATAAGAAGGAACATATTCTACGCTCCAAGGTTATACCTCAAGTCAAAGTTTTATGGAGGAACCATGATGTTGAGGAAATGACCTGGGAGTTAGAATCTGAAATGAAATCAAGGTATCCTTACCTCTTCAACATACCAGGTAAGTACCCTAATTTCGAGGGCGAAATTTCATAAGAAGGGGAGATTGTAAGACCCCAACTTTTATGAATAAAGATAAATTTTCTATAATTATCATTTTTGAATATTATGAAATGAATTTGATATAATGTTATAGTTGTGGGTAATATTTATAAATTTTGCAAAGTACGCAAGTTGTTATATAATATTCGATTGGTCGGGGATTATTTGTTTTAACAGGGAATATTCGTATGACGGCACAATCATTGGTAGACCCCACAACGAAATTATTGTCGGATTGAGAAAACGACAAAAATATTTTATAAAAATAACGGCGGAAGTTTTATCGTTAATCGTTGAAACACACGGTGTTAAAAAATACGAGAATACGCGTGGTTGCATAGTAGCACACTAGTATTGATTATTGATGCTTACGTGAGAAGTCACTCGGTTTTGTTCAATTATTACTTGATGAATTGTTTGCAAGTATCTCATTAATTGATTCAATTATTGTTGATATTTTTATATTATTAAATCAATAATTGAGATGATGAGTTATTAATATTATTATTTGCAATATTAATGATGTCTAAGTTTTGCCAAGGAGAGGTTTGGTCACCTAATTGCGCGCCAATAGGGAGAAATCCTTATTAGAAAGCCCAATCTTTCCTGGGAATGACACGAATCGATTAATAATGTGAATTATAATAATGATGATGAAGTTTTGTTTTATTAGTATTATTAATGTAATAAAATGTAAAAGCTTTTTATATAAAAAAATACTTTTATAAAATTATTCATTTTATTAGACTATAAATAGAATATATTATATTTTATTATGCATAGTATTTTGTATAGTAAAATCTTTTTATATAAAATGTAATACTTTTATAAAGTTATTTGTTTTATTAGATAATAATTAGAATATATTATATTCTATTATGCATAGTGTTTGCATAAAGGTATCTGCATAGTATTTGCATAGTAAAATCTTTTTATATAAAATAGAATACTTTCATAAAGTTATTCATTTTATTAGATTATAAATAGAATATATTATATTTTATTGTAAACCAATCTGACCGTCTGCTTAAAAAGTAAATCAATCTGGACCATTCAGAATTAGTTACTATTCAATCCATTCTTCTATAAATAAAGCTCATTCCTTCATTATTTCTTACGAATTCAATTGAAACTCTAGAGAGAGAAACCGTAGAGAAATTCTTCTTCTATAATCTTGAGTATATTTCTTTAGAGTTTAAGAAAGCTTTGGCGTAGTGCAAGTTTCTTCAAGTATATCCCACTACTGCCCGGTGAGAGTACTCTTCTTTATAAGGTAAGGGTATTATTTTTTCATATTCATAAAGAGAACTTCATTATTCCATTCTTTATTATTACATTGGAATAACTCAGATACGTGATCTACCCTATACTTGGTGAAATTCTTACATTATTTAAATCTTTATCATTATGTTGAATAACTTTGCATACATGCAAGTACCGCATATTTGGTGAAATTCTTCATTATTCCATTCTTTATTATTATGTTGAATAACTTTGCTCATACGGGTACCGCATACATGGTGAAATTCTTCCATTATTCCATTCTTTATTATTACATTAGAACATCCTCGTCTGCGTGCAATTACGCATGACCGTTCCGTTATTTATTATTCATTTGGAACATCCTCGCTTGGTGCGTAATTTCGCCGACTCGGTTCTGTTATTTATTATTACGCTGGAATATTCTCGTCAATGCGTTTATGTATGACTTCGGTTCTCATTATTTATTATTCATTGGAATAACTTTTCTTGCGGTCTATCGCATGCCTGGTGATTTCTTTTGTTATTCCATTCTTTATTATACTCAGTTGGTTAAAGTTTTGACTTCTATACTTCATGAAATTAGTGGAATATCCTTGATATTTGCGCTTCATCCAGTATTTTTTCATGGAAATATTCTTCTGAGCATTCTTGAATTTTACTCTTCAAAGAAGTATCATGTTGACAATTTGGACGTTATTAGTTCTTGGATAAATTAATTCTTGAACTTGTTTTATTGAATTCTTATATCAGTGTCATCATCCTCATGTTTATATTATGTTGAAAGTCATCTGTGGCCTGTAGTGCGTAGATGGACTTGGTATGATTATGACCAGGGATTATTCGGTATAATCATGACCGTAATGTTACAAATAATGTGATAAAAGTCCTCATTGGCCCGTAGTTCATTGATGAACAGTTGTTGGCATGATCATGACCATTGATGAATACATGAATATCCTTGGCCCGTAGTGCATGGATAATTTGTGGTCGTGATACTAATGAATATCCTTGGTCGTAGTGCAAGAATGATGTGGATTATTTATTAAGCTGAGTCTCAGCGATAAAAGTGATGAAAAACCTTTTTAAATCACAAAAGATAGTAGATTTTATTCTCTACTTGACTCTTTTAATGGATTGCTTGTTCCACTGCAGTTAAACTTGATGTTTGTTATATTGTATCAGTTTAACACTGTTGAAGGCTAATACCCCCAAACTTAAACCTTTGCTTGTCCTAAAGCAAAAATACAAAAAAACTAAAAATAAACAAACGAACTCAACTACATGAATGCATATACATGATCTACTTCCTAATATACCTACGAACCCAGTAATAAATCAGTATGATATATAGCAACAGGCCTCAAAGATACCAATGATACTCAAATAATTTATCCGATCAAATCTAAGTCCATAACTCTAACCAGTTAGTCAATCCAAACTTGTCATCACCCATGTTGTGTGTGTGTGCTTGTTAACCATTCTAACCAACCACAGTTCAAGATAATCACATAACAAACTTCTTAGAAGGAAAATTTTAGTTCCAATTCAATTACTTTTGTGAACATGACAACTCCAGTTAAAACTAAGCAATTACCAAGTCTAAGGGTAAATACATGATTTATTTCTACTTTTATTCAATCACGAGGGCATTTTTGCTCTTTCTCGTGTTTTATTTTTTATTATTTTTCTCATGGTTGTGCAATGTCTTATTCCCTTAGG
Source organism: Panax quinquefolius (assembly GCA_020205615.1). NCBI lineage: Eukaryota > Viridiplantae > Streptophyta > Magnoliopsida > Apiales > Araliaceae > Panax > Panax quinquefolius. The sequence continues at coordinate 74,058,486 of CM035152.1, read as the reverse complement.
CTTTTCAATGCTACCTTAACGAGCTTTTGACCAACGACTCTCAAGCCATTAAGACCTTAGGGCGCTAGGTGTAAAGACAATCCCCTCGGGCTTACTTACTCAAGTAACAAAGGCCACAAAACTAGACAAGCATGCCACGGTGTTTATTCTCTTTTTTTTCTGGATTTTTATTCTTTTTTTTCTTTTCATCATTTCTTTTTTTCTTTTTTTTTCTTTTTGTAATATATATATCCCATAGATTCCCCTAAACTCAAGCTTTTACATCATTCCAACCATTACCGCCAGTTCACTAATTTCCTTAAATTTTAACCAAGATTTTCCCTCAGAAACAAATTATGAAATCCTTGAACCAAGTGGATTAAAACAGTTAAACTTTAAGTGCTAATCGGTTACATAAGTTTAAGACAGGCTTAGATTATCATCATGATTAAAATTAGAATTCATCATCAATTATCAACACTGTTCAAGTTAACATGCAAAATCAATCTTATCATAGGTCGAGTTAAGACCACACCAACCGATCATACAGATTCATGCAAAAAAAAAAAATACAATTATACTACATGAACACATACTAATGCAACACATATATGAATATGCAAATAACTACCATGTATTATATGCAACCTAAAAAAACATAATGCTAACACATAAAAAAAATGAACTACCATGCAGATAACTAACTATATGCAATACGACACTAAAATGCTCCCAAACTTAAACTAGACATTGTCCTCAATGGCTGAAATATAAAAAAGTAAAGCAGAGGACTTCCTTAAAAATATAGCAATCTTCCTCCTCGTCCGCTAAGTTTGGAGAATAGGCTAGATACATGGAACAAATTGGGCACCACACTTGAATTTGACTTGAATAACCTGTAAACCATGATAGACACAATTTTATAAAATCCTAAATAAATGCAAATTCTAAACTACTAATATAAAACCTAATAAAAACTAAAAATAAAAATTAAACTTGGGTTGCCTCCCAATAAGCGCTTGTTTTATAGTCTCAGCCTGACTTCTTCAATTCTCTATCCAACTCCCCTACGAAAATTGTGGAACCCTCCATCCATCAGTAACAATGTCTCTTTTGGGAGGTTCCCAATTGTAATGGCCATTGAGTTTAAGTCACCTAACATGATCTTTTTAGATAGGATCCCCATTAAGTACGACAAACCACTAGGTGCTTTCCCCATTGTGTTTGTGATCAAATTATGGCATGGAAGCTTGTCAAACACAATGGGCTCTTCCTCTATCTTTTCCTTTTTAACCCACCATGACTCCACAGTTGTACTAGCTCTTATGTCACAAAGAGTTTTGCCTACGACATGACTGCTAATTTGGCATGGTTTTGCAAAACTGCCCAGATTCTTGAACTTTGGTGGAGAAGGTACATGGGACACTATCAAAATTGGCTCATCTTCGTTGGTACTCAAAATTAGATCTTCGTCGATCTCCTTTTCTTGGTCCACAAGTCTTTCCTCTCTTTCAACATCTATATCATTTGGCACATTCGGTTACAGATTTGGTTCGGGCTCACCATCAGTCTCGGAATTCTTGTCATAGAGCCAAGTGTATTGAGGACAAATGTTCGAGGCATTGGTTAGTTGTTTCGTTTGGTTCGTAAAATTTTGACTCAATATCTCTTGATTAATCCTCCTCTCCTCACATGAAGCTATGTACTTGGACAAAACTTCCTCCAAATTTGAATGTTCTTCCTGTTGTAGTGGAGGTGGACACGAGAAATCTGGTGGGTACGTTGGACTTGGAGCATAAAATTAATCTTGATGAGCATGGTTCCATGAAACACCTTGGCTTTTCACATTCATATCTACTTGACTCAATAACTTATCTTGTTTACCGATCCTTTTGTCAGTAGCTAAAATTAATTTTTCCAAAGCTTCTTCTAAACTTGTTTTCCTCTCTGGCTATTGTTGAGTCTGATTTTGAAATCCGGATGTGTTTTGCTGTCTAGGTGTTTGAGCTTGATTGTTACTCCATAAAAAATCGGGTGATACCCCCAATCCTGATGATAGTTGTTGGGATAGACATAATTATTGGGGTAATCACCACCATACTGTACCGGCTCGAAACTGATGGTGCATTGATGACTCATATGATTTCCAGCACAATAATCACAAGTAACCGCCACACTTTGACGACGTTGTGCTTCAAAAGCGTCTAACCTCCTCGAAAGTGTCTCAATCAGGCCGACAATCTTAGAAAAGTGTCGCGAGTCTATCAATCTCTGCTCCCCTTAACTGAGTCATTTTTGCCATTCTTCGACTCTGTTGGGCTGCGATAACCTCCAACGTCTTCGAATTTACCTCAATTTGTATTGGCTCTACAGAAAATGTATTAAATCCATCAATCCCTGTTTCCCTTGGTTGAGTCATGTTCGTGTATGGCCATTGATACGCAAAGTCATCCATGGTACCTAAAAAGAGAGAAATATAGGAAGATAATTAAAAATAAAAATAAAAATGTTTAAATTAAGACTAATTTGATTGAAATTAATATTGGTAAATAATTATTAAATTAATGCCCCGGTAACAGCGCCAAAAACTTGTTGATCGATTTCGCAATTAATAAATAAGTGCAAGTATACACGGTCAACAAGTAATAAAGTGAAAGTAGAGTATCGTTCCCACGAGGAATTATTTAATAAAAATTACCAAATACTAACTCTTAACCAAATCAATTTTATTTAAACAACTGCAAATTGTGATTAAGATAATTAATTCAAATAAATAAAGATTAAGACTCAATGAATGAATTCTGATAGATAAAGATTAAGACTTCAATATCCCCAATTATGAACTATAAATCAATTATCCAATTATCCCAATTATTATGCCTACTGAATTGTTAACATGAATTCTCAAATATCAAAAGTCCTTTTCCAAGTGATCAATTGACTTCTATTTAATCCAGATTAATCTTGCTATATTCCTATGCAAAACAATTGAATTAAACTCCTTCAATTCTAATTCCTTATGTATTACATGCGGTGAACATATATTTCCATTCAATTCACAAACCTAATTATTCACCATGTAAATAACTAAGTCACATGTTATCATGCCCAGTTCTAACCCTAGAATTCCTCTTTCAATTCCTTTTAGAGTAACAAGGTAATTATTGATCAGATAATTAATCAATAGGCTCAAGACAAGATAAACAATTCAATTTGACACAAATAATTGGAATACATTGAATAACTAATTTATAGACATAAAAGGTTCAATTGAAATCTTAATAAAAGAGTTAGTTCATAATTAATGAATTAAAACCAAGAATCCATAACTAAATAGACATTAAAAGATAAAATTATGATAAGAGAAGAGAATAGAATCTGTTGTCAGCAAATTTGATGCTCCCCTCTTGCTCTTGCTCTTGCTCTTAATCTCCAGTGTTCTTCAATTTGCTTCAATCTCCAATGGCTAATTAAGAACTAGGGTTTATATTTTAATCTAATGGAGTGTTTTATCTAGTCTAATCTATGTCATCTCTCTTTATTTTATGTCTTACATCATGTATTTATAGGTTACAAGTCTAATTTTTAGCTTAGGAACAAACCCAATCCAATTTGGAGTCAAAAAGGTGTCAAAATTTGCCCCAAAACGCGTCCAAGCCTCACCAGACTCTTCCCCAGCCTTGCCCTCAAATACTGGTACAACTCGAACATCGCTGCTCCCTAGCACCCCCAACACCGCAAATAGCCTTGGTTTGGGTGCCTCGGCGTTGGCCCCATTTTTTGAAATTTTCTGCTCCGACGTCTTTTGGGAAAATGGCCATAACGTCTTCTTCTGAACTCCGATTTCAATGATTCAAGATGTTACGGAAAGAGGAGACGTATATCTACAACTTTCATTCTTTAAGTTTTTCGAAATAAGGTCCATAGTAATACTCAAATTGGCTCTGAAGTGACTATTGTGTAAATGGCAAATCCGAAAACGCGAATCTAGCAACCCCAAACGTCGATCCAAGTAACTTTTATCCCAATTGCTACAAAACAACATAAAACATGCATGAATAGACACACACACACACACACTTAAAAACTTCCAAAAGATTAAGCTCAAATGCACTCAATTAATGTGTATAAAACTCACTCATCAAAGGCTAACGATAATTTATTCTGTATTATCTTAGTCATAATATTTCTTACTGGGCTAGTTGAGCTCACCCTTTTACTTTCATTGTTCTCTTTAGGAAATGAGAACGTAGCAGGGACTAGTCGGGGAACGGAGTGAAGGTCCAGATAATAGCATTAGTAGTCCTAACTATTCTGTTAAATAGTGTGATAATAAATGTAATGAGGACTCAATTGAGTGTGGATATTGTCTAGATGATAATATTTCTATTAAAACTCACAACATATGTTTTATCGTATTTTACACGACTGTTGTATAATTAAGTTGTATTTGAATTTTGTACCATGTATTTGGTGACTCAAGATAGGTGATGTATACCTATTTTGGGGGCGTCACACATCATATCCCATAGGTTACATAACACTTGGGATTTATATTTTATTTATCATATCATAAATCACATATCAAGTACATTCCCTACGATGTCCTACTAAGATACTGCGTAGCCTTACGATGCTCTTCCTCCATAATTCGGAACATTATTCGGCGATCTAATATGTATGATGGCAGCGTCTCGAACTGAATCGGATAACCCATGACCTCGATCTTGAGCTCGATTAATCACGGTGTTGAACACGCTATTCATCTCTTCCATCTTCATTCTCTTTTCTTGTGCTTCTTTCACTGCTATCCTGGCTGATTGAAAAGCTTCCTCGTACGCTTCTCCGGCTCTTGCCCTCTTAGTAGATTCTTCCTTCAGCTTGTTCTTCAGTTCTGTGATCTCCTCAGTCAGTTGTTCATTCTCTCCTTCAGTGTGAACCAGCTTCTCTTCGACATTAGTCAGACATTTATCTCGATCCTGGATCTCATCGTCCTTCTGTGCCATCGAGGTCTGTTGCTCAGCTACTATCTCTTGCAACTCCTTGACGGTATCCTGAAGTTCCACGTTGCGGTCGTAGACTTCATCGTACATACGAGCAACAATCAAGGTCAGTGGAATCTCTTCATCCTCGTCCTCGTCATCCTCATTCACTTGTGGCAGCGCAACGGGATCCTCCTCATACGTTTCCACATCATCATCCTCATCAGATAAACCCTTATGCTCAACCAATGTGACCAACGGAGCTGACTCCCGTGGAAGTAGTTGTTCTCAAACCACCTGAATGTCACGAGATTCCTCCTCTCCAGGCATCTGAGGTCCTTCCTCCCTAGCCTGACTGGATTCTCCTACATTAGTCATCCTGACAACAAAATTTTTAAGTTTTAATTATTAATCATTACTACTCAACACTCACGAGCACATAAGTTGTAATCACATAAGCACATAAGTGTTTTATTACTTCTTCTTTAAAACTCGATAAGAGTTTATCACCACTATCTTTTCCAAGGTTACTTCCTAAGGGCTTTCCCCCCACCTAAGGTTCATAACCTAAGGCTTTGATACCAACTTATGACAACCCCAAATCTGGGTACTTCATTACCGCTGGACTTGGTCTTCACTTAATAAAAACATTCATATCTATCTACACAATCATAATAAAATTGAATAATAAAACCTTCCCATTAAAGGATTACATTAAACAAATAAAAAATCTCCCAGGTTATCTAACCTTTAAATACAAACATTCATATGCGGAAAATTAAATAACTTCATTGCAATAATTCAAATCCGACAGTAAAATGTCAACATATTACAAATCTTCAATACTTGTTCATCTTTCCTTTCCCTTTATTGGTGCTAGTATGTATGCTTAATCTTTTCTACTTTAACTGTAATAGTTATATAAGCAAGAGTGAGCAAACAAGGTTCACTTGAAATAATAATAAATAAAACTTTACAACCACTGCCAAATAATAGACACAGTGGAACTGAACAAAATATTTTATCAATGATAATCAGAATCATGAAATATTTAACTGAGGGTCATAAGACCACGAAATATGTCCATAGTTATAAGTAATCTTTCAACTTAAACTTTAACAGTCATAAGACTATAGGGACTCCTCGTACTTAGGGGGATCAAATCCTTCGCATAAATGTATTGGGCACAAACATTTCAATGCTAAGCGTAAGTTATTCCCTAATATTAGGGTTGTTCATCTCAGTATTTAGAGTACAAGTCCGCACCAAAGTAAGTTTGGTTTGGATACATTTCAAGGTAATTTGGAATTCAACGAACATCAACTAAGGATTAGTTGAATAAAATTAATAACGTTATGCTATGGAATAATCATAACTGAATCGACATTGTAAATTAAGGTCATGCTTTAGGAATAATCTAATAGTATATATATTAAACAATATAACCTACCTTGCTTGAACAACGTTAAGCTAAGGTTAAAATCTTATTTAGAATTGAGCATTGAGCATGCATACTAAATAGTAATTTAAACGATAAATTTACTTATCGAAATAAGTTAAAAAAAAGAATAAATTGCTCAACATAATTGAAATAGGATAAGTAAACTTGCACAATGTAATAAACAACTAGCTCAACAAAAGTGTAGAGTTAGAAAACTTGTGTAATGTAATCGAATTAAAAACAATAATTTTCTCAATGAAACAATAGATTTAGAGAACTTGCAAAATCGTAAATAAACTAACTCAACGAAAGTGTGGAGATAGAAAACTTGCCTTGCTTGTAGGCTAAACCGTAACAATTCAATTCACAATATCCTAATCACATGCCATTAGGACACAATTAGCCACCACTCATAATATATATCGATTTCATGTATGGTTTGATGTTTAATCACATAATCAAGTTACATTGATTAAAATAATAACAACACTCGTTAAGTGTTAATTGTATGCTCATTAATAGTACTATAATATCATAATAACAAATTTACATGTTAAACAATCATCATATTACATCCCATTAACAACTACGGACTTTTGTGCAAGACAAAAGCCATTTTAGGACTTTCTGCAAACCGGCGCCGCGACGTGAGTAACAAAGTAGCTAGTGGTATTCATGACTTGAAGCTTAGCGTTATACAAAGCCGAGGCCATTATTAAGCGTGGTTGTGGCGCCAAGCTTCGAAACTTTAGCTCCAACTTTGGCACTGAGGAGCGAAATTCAGAGCTGGGGTGCGAAATTTGGCGTTGAGGCTCCGAATTACAGAACAAAACAAAACAAAGCTACTGTATCTTAATTAACATGTATAGCTTAAGAAAATTACACATAAACTTCACCAAGCATACATATACTAATTTAGCACAACTTAAACCACAATTTTAGAAAATTAAATACTGGAATAGCATATTTTAAAACCAAAACTCCATTTTTGTTATTTCTTGACACAGTGAACATTGTAATACCATTTTGATTCCTTGGAATCACGTTCTTTTTATTTCATACCCAACTAACCTAATCACAATTCAATTTCACATATTAGCTCAAAATCCAATACTAATTTTGTTATCCTATAAAACATGTTCAGGCATATATTTTTACTATAAAACTCTTCTTTCCTTTTGACATAATTCATACAATCCCATACATATATATGCTCATCAACGATATATATATATATATATATATATATATATATATATATATATATATATGCACATGATTTCATCATCCATTATAAAAATATGGATTTCAGACTTTATACTACAGTCAAGAACACAACACAGAAACTTTAAACTATGTCGTAAAACATATTAACACATATATATAAATATAATATTAAGGTTATGGGAAAAATACCTTTTGGTTGCTTTGAAAATCCTTGTTAACCTCTGAGAATTGCAACTTCAGATACGCTTTTCTCCTCTCAACTTACTCTAGTCTCTCTCAACTTTCTCTCTGAAAACCCTTTTCTTTATCTCTGTAACTTTCTTCTTACACTTTGGTTTAAACTAAATACATTATACGTAATATTAAAACAAAACCAACGCCCGCTTTCAAACGTAAAAAAAATAAACTGACGTTATATTAAATACTAATAAGTTATCACACTAAAATTAATATATATATATATATATATATATATTATTTATTTTTATTTATTTATAATTTCAATAAACGTTTCACATTCATTCTATTGAAAATCCAACCGGTATCTTGCAAAATGTGGTGTATCAACGACATTCTTAACAACATCAAAATGTGTACATTACATTAATATATTACATCCTGCTCCTGTTTCTAAAACCATTACATTTTTTTGTTCATCATACTATGATATATACAACTTACTAGTTTATTACAAGGTAAACTAATCATTCATCTTCGCTTTTGCCTTTATCCTTATTTCTGATCCCTCGCTCATTCATTTGTCCTAGCTGCATTCATATGGTTCAAGCAAGAGTGAGCATAACAAGCTCAAAGAAGTACAACAATTTCTTTTTAAACGACATACTTGAAACATAGAAATCTTATATCTTCAAGAATCGAATAATAGTTACGAAGTACTATCGATAATTCAAAATAGCACTTTTTTTCTTTCAAAATTTTTACAATAACAATATTCAAGAAAACATAAATTCTAGCTCAAGACCATGAGCGCTTCATAATTTCTTTGAAAAGGACAACCCGACACTAAGTCCGTAAGTCCCAAGATATCTTACGAGCACTTCGGGTTATCACCCCATAGTACTCTATGTTGATCAACACTACATCCTCGTTAAATGTATGTACGCTTAAGTTTTGGTAACCTCATGCGCCCCATCGAATAATCGATGAAAAATACATTTGTTTATTCATACTCAAGCTTACCTTGAATCGCACCAAACAATCATGTAGATAAATAAGTTAGCAATTCTATATCGAAAGACTTGTAAATAAATCAATCAACTCTTCAAGATTAGTCTAGCCAGATAAAATTGGCATCGACCCTTTAGTAAAACACTTCATGCATCTCATAACATGAATCACAGAAAACTTGGCTAACACGAAGGTTATATAAGCGATAAGAAAAACTTGCCTTCAAATATTCTGCTATGTATAATAACTTTTCCTTTCAAATCTTTACTATTTCTACAACACATAACCACATAACATACCACATTAGGTCATGAATGAATATACATGGTTCCTAATGAATCTTACCTTCATCTCAATCTAATCATATATTAGATTTGTTACTATTGGTTCCGCTTTTGCCATTATATTTTACATTATTCTTACCAACTTCTTTCTCTTTATGTCTTATGTAGATTTACTTCATTAATCCAACTCGCTTCGAGTTAATCATCCTTCCTCACGGCTTACTTAACATCCTTACGTTATTAATCTAAACTCGATCGCTCATTTGTTAAGTACACTTTATCAGATACCGCTTACGCTCACGTATTACTTAACAACATTTAGTTGTAACTCTTAACGTTATAGGCCTTATCATTATTGAATACGGTTCACACGCTTTTATACTTTACGCTCATTTTCAATTGATTATTAACCTTTAATCATCATACATTAAGTGTCTAACAATGCCTTAACAATGTTATATTTATACCTTAGTTCATTACTAATGAGTTATCTTTCATTATATACTTGTAAACATTCTTGTTTATCGAAAACCCTAGGATCAAAATAATTATTACGCATACACATAGTTCTCCTTCTCAAGTCAGTAAGGTTAGTCAATGCTGCATGAGGTATAATTAGTTTGCAGTGAGGGTATGACACAATACTGACCATTGTCGCGGGCGCCACCATTTGTTTTTTTGCCAGCCAAGCGCCAACTCATGTGCCTTTAGAAAATTTTTTACAGACTTTTTAATTTTGCAAAATTTCCTGATGCATAACTTCTTCGTTATAAGTCCGAATTGGCTCGTTCAAAAGCCTACAGTTCACAAATTACATAATTTATGTATTCATGCAAGAATTTTATCTATTTGACTTCGCTTTGCTCAAAATTCACCTATTAGTCCATTTTTAACGAAAACGATAAACGCTCGTGAACGCTCAACGCCGCTTTTCTTTGTTCTAAGTCGAAATTCTGGCCATTCTCGAGTCCACAACTCTATAATGCCAAATAAGACGTGTCTCCATCGAAAACCAATGTTTCCAAGCTCAAACATCAAAATTCGATTTCCATTCCGAGAATTTCACGAATTCGACGATTATCGCCTAAACGTGTGAAAATTCCGCATAACTTCATTACTTATGATTTGTTCAACGCTTCAAATGGATTCAATCCATCAATTATCATCTTAACATACATATTACATTAACTTATTTATATGATAAGTTATTACTTGTTCTTTGTGAGTTTATAACTTATAAAAGTATAAACTACTTATGACTTCCTTTCTCATGACTTATTATAGATTAAGTCTTTTAACCACCATTCTTACTTCTTATTATCATACCATCTTATTAAAGTACACATATATAGTAGTTCATATAAACTCTTTATAAATTCATAACTTAATTAAGTTTGAATTACTTATTCATGACTTATACTACTTAAGTCCATTGATTAATCATTCTTATCATTCCTTAATATACATGTTCTACCACTACCCCCTTCTCTAACAATCGAAGAGAAAGAAATTATTGTTTAAGTTCTTACCTATGAAGATCACTTGCTTAAATCCTTACTCTCTTTCTTGCTTCTTGAATTCTCAAAGGCTAAATTGTTCTAGCTTTTGTAGCTTATTCTCACTTATTCTCTATAACCAATAAGCTATCAACTTATTAGATGAAATGAATAACCAACAAAATGAAAACCAGGCTTGCTATTTATAGGAGTTGCTAGATTAGGGCATAAGGGTCATTAATCCAATCCCACCTCCTTAACTCCACCTCCTTAAGCCACCTCCTTACTATTCCATTCTTAACCACCAAGTTTACATGCTCACCAAATAAGTTACTTGGCCATCACAATACTTAGCCATTAAGTTAACTTGGTTGCTTGCTTGCTACACATAAGCACTTTACTTTTATCACACATAAGCACTTTACTTAGCTTTTAAGTTTGCACACATAATAACTTTACTTAACATTTAAGTTACTTAACTTATCCTTTGCTTAACACTTAAGTCTACTTGCTCAACACACTTAATTCTTGGTCACCAATTCACCCATATGATCATGGGTTGCCCCATGGATCCTCCTAATCCATCGATTCTTACTTTGGGCTTAAGGTTTAATTAATCCTAACTTATACATCGGGCTTGTTCAATAATTTACATTGACTTAACATTACAAATATTTGGGCTTTAAAATTAATTCATATTGGGCTTTATTATTATCCCAATTGACATTACAATTTCCTACACAATTCAACAAGTCCATTATATTTGGCTTAAAGCCTTATAACGTATAATTTACGATTAATCTCGAGATTCTAACTCGTATACTTATTTAATATATGCCATTCCATCATTCATACATGCTCGTATAATACCTCATATTATACTTGTATTCATTACCTCGCATAATACTTACGTATTATACAATCATCATTTAATTCATTATACGCATTTAAATTCCTTCTAAACTCATTTTCCTAATCGTTAGGTTTTAAGTCCACAGTGAAAAATGCATTTGCCATAACTCAAATATTATTGATATTCCATCTCACCTCGATATTCTATCATTACGTATTTCTAAGTTCAAAAATAATTCCCGAAGCGTAAATGCGTGAATAGTGTTTTTTTCAAAAAATTCTCGAAAGCTTTTATTTTCGCCTTGAAATTCAAACACTTTAATTCTACCACGTAGCCAAAATACTACGACATTCGATATATATCTAGGTCATAGAATCGACCTTTCAATAGCTTACTCCCATATATAATTAATTAAATTCATTTAATCCACATAATCAAATAAAATTTTAATTCTCAAAATCCAAATTTTCCAATGCTACACTCTCCCCCCCTTATAAGGATTCTGTCCCCAGAATCTCACTAATAATACATACACTATTGAGGAAACATTTTCCTTTATTTTAATCTCAAGTTCCCACAATGCTTCTTCGACAATGTGGTTCTTTCATTTCACCCTCAATGAAGGTGTTATCTTATTTTTCATGACTTGTCACTTCCTATCAATAATTTGAGTTGGAAGTTTAAATACTTATTAACATATTATGCTATCTTCCTTTGATTAATTCTTCCCTTAACTTTTAAAATTATTTGAACTCAAATTCCTCCTTCAAAACAAGATTATACATGATCTTCTCTTTATCTTGCATCCTCTTCTTCACTCGCTTAAACTCCTCGTTACCTAGTTATATTTAATTAACTCGTTCCATTAACATGGATTAAGTCTATGTTGTGAATAACATTTCTACCACTTCATTTCATAATTTAACTTCTAACTTCGTCCTCGCCACCTCCGTTATTAACTCATTGTGAGTCGCTAATATCGATAGCTTTTCCCTACCCTTCCTACTTAACGCATCAGCTTCTACGATTACCTTCCATGTATGATATAACCTATCACAGTCGTAACCTCTTATCCATTCTAATCACCTTCTCTACTTCATATTCAACTTCTTTTGTGTTGAGATATATTTCAAACTCTTAGAGTCCGTGTATATCTCACACTTCTCCCCGTATAAATACTATCTTCCGATTTTTAATTCTAAAACTACAGCTGCCAATTCTAGACCATAAGTAAGATAGGCCTCCTCATAATTCTTTAACTGGTGTGATGCATATGTAATAACATTGCCATGCTGCATGAGCACGCAACCCCATCTTCTATGTGAAACGTCGAGATACACTATAAAATCCCCGGTACCACCTGATAAAGACAATACAGATGTCTCACTTAATCTTCCTTTTAGCTCTTAAAAACTATTTTCTCATTTCTCATTCCCAACACACTTCTCAATAACAAATTTTGTCTATCTCTTTAAGCTAACAATTCACACGTAGTGAATTTCGTATCCAACTTCTCCCTCCGTAGTGTTTCTCACACTATCTTCAAATGTTCAACATGATCTTCTGACGTCTTAAATTAGACTAAAATATCACTAATGATCATTACGACACCCTCATCCAAATATTATTTGAACACCCTGTGACGCTAATGGTACTTTCAACCATAGCACCTCACAAGAGTACCTATCAATTTGCCACCGACTTGCTCGACACCCATTATGGAAAGTCTAACTTCCGCACATTAGTTAACCCAAATGACATAACCAGAAACTTATCATAACTATAACGAGGTTTGAATGTCATCTTAGGTTCCTCCTCATTCTTCCTTACTTTCAACCGACTATACCTCGTACGCAAATCTATCTTAGAAAAATTCTTTGCCCTCTTCAACTGATCAAATAGATCATCGATCCCGGCCATGGGTATTCACTCTCAACTGCTAACTTACTCCTATTACGATAGTCGATACGTGAATCGTAATGACTCATCCTCTCTTCCTTAACATCCTCCTAACTTCAAGGCCATAGCTAGACAACAAGAGCATCTCTATTTTTTATTACCGTAAAATACAACCTTGGGTTACTTTAGAAAATTGAAGATTCACACTTTTATTCTAATAATTTATTAAAGTTCTATGGTTAATCAACTTATTCATACCGAGAATTACTTCAAATTCTCTCAACATTATCTGCTTATTTATCAATCACACTTGCTTACCATTATTATCCATAAAACCATTTCACGAATATAATCAACGAAAGTTATTCCTCCTCCTTTACCATAATGTTTAAAGGTATTTATAATCCTTTTAGATGCACTCTAGATGAGTCTTTCCACATGTCTTACATACTTCGATCTTACACTTAGGATTCCTTGTCCCACTCCAAAGATTCCGAGTTAAAATTCTTTCCTTTTGACATACTGCCACTACCACTGGCACTCTCTGCCATGGTTCCTCCCTCTTCCTTGCTCTTATTCTTTCTTTCTTTATGGTATTGAGTCAACGCCTCACTACCACCCTCTATTATAATCACCTTTTCCATAATGGTCCCATAGGAAACAATCAAACACCAAAATCCTACTATAGAGCTGTGGTTTCAGTGCCCCGCCAAACCTACGAGCCTTCCTCTCCTCAAAGGTCCACTTGATGTGGAGCAAACTTTGCCAATTCATCAAATCGATCACGTGATTGGGGAACCATCATGTTCCCTAGTTTAAGTTCTAAGAACGTAATCTCCATCCTCCCTTACATGCTTGTAGGAAATAATTCTCAAGAAAACCTTCTTGAACTATTCCCACGCTACTCCCATCTCGTTTCTAGCCCCACCTCGGTGAGCCTCCTACCAAAAGTCAAGCTTCCCTTTCATCATGTAAGTCGCAAAAGAAGTCTTTCATACCTTCACCCACGCTTTGTAATAACAAACGCCTTCTTTATTTCATTTACCCATGTCCGGCTTTCTAATGGGTCCGTTGTTCTTTTTGAACTCCGGGGACCCACGCTTTTAAATTCTTTAAAGGTAGTCGCTTCTAGTTACCCTAGGTTCCGCAGTATTCTACCCCGGTTTAGTTAAATGCACCAATTAATGAATTAACGAACTCTCAGATAGGGTTGTTTTTTAACCCCTTTATTATCATTACGCGATTCCGCTTCTGATTACGTTGTCTTCTCCTCGGCAACATTTTCTCGATTAAATAAATAAAATTTCATTATTATCTATTTACTTGCTTGGTTATTCTTCCATACTAATACCTCATATACCACATCAAATCACATTAAATAAAAACTTCATTATATTAATATGCTTCTTCATAGTTTGAAACTATTTACAATTTGTTTTACATAGCCAAAAGCTATTACATTTCTATCCCGCAAATCAACTTCACAAAAGTTGATTTACAAAAAGACTACCCTTTTATACAAAAGAGGGTTTTACGTCACTACACACATATATTTATAACTCTAAACTTCTAATAATGCATAACAACATCCTCGTGTTTCTCATTCGCAATCATTTCTACAAAGATCCCGACTAATAGTATGTCGAGTCCGCCCTTGACTCTATAGAATAACAAGCAACTTTAAGCTTGAAATCCTTATGAGCACTCTTATGGATGTAAGACATCCGTATATCTTCTGATTCTTCTCCAGCTTCCTACGAAGCTCTACCACCTCGCTCATATAATCCCTAGCCTTATTTATCATGAGCACCTTCTCATCATGCTCGACTCAAAATCGCTTCACAGACTCCTTCGCTACATAAAGAGCACTAATCTCTTCATTCTCGATTCTCGCATAACCGCATTCGGCCAGCATTTCTGTTAAGCAATCGCCAGATACAATGCTCTCATCAGATCTCGAGGCGATGACTCCGAGGTAGGTACCACCGCATCAACCGACGCGTTATCTCCATTACTTCCTCCTCATTGCTCATCATATTAAGATATGATGTTATATCCATATCTCCCTGAGTAGTCTTCCTCGTAAAAGTACTCCACTACCTCCATCCCTTCTAGAATCACTAATGGTACCTCGCCACCGGCAAGATAGGTACAGTGCTCTATTTTGTTCACAATTTCTTTTCACCACAGATATATATCTATACATCAAGCTATCGATCGACATCCTATAATAACACATATGTTGATTAGTACATAACACACAATAGTATAAGCACAAATCACATTTAATTTATTTAGGGTTACTTTCCATCTTTTAAATATTTCAGTACCGAGTTTCCTCAATACCTTATTAACTCATTCAACTGAAGTAAAGCTTGAGTTTACTTCCTTCAGACTTTTCTTCCTTAACGAGGTTATTAGCCTAAGGTTCTTCCCCTTAAGTTTTATAACCTAATGCTTTGATACCAACCTCGTGACGCCCCAAATCTGGGTATCTTCCAACCCAATGATGATGGTGCTACACGGGTACTCATAATCGTATATTCATTCTATTGAAACGACATCAAAATGTGTGTATCAACGACATTCTTATTACATTAATAATATTACATCCTGCTCCTGTGTTCTAAAACCATTACATTCTTTGTTCATCATACTATGATATATATAACTTACTAGTTTATTACAAGGTAAACTAATCGTTCATCTTCGCTTGCTTTTATCCTCTGGCTGATCCCTCGGTTCATTCTGGTCCTAGCCGCATTCATATATGGTTCAAGCAAGAGTGAGCATAACAAGCTCAAAGAAGTACAACAATTTCTTTTAAACGACATGCTTGAAACATAGAAATCTTATATCTTCAAGAATCGAACAATAGTTACGTAAGTACTATCGATAATTCAAAATAGCACTTCTTTTCCTTCAAAACGCTTTACAATAACAATATTCAAGAAAACATAAATTCGCTCAAGACCATGAGCACTTCATAATTTCTTTGAAAAGGACAACCCGCACTAAGTCCGTAAAGTCCGCATATCTTACGAAGCACTTTCGGGTGATCACCCATAGTACTCTATGTTGATCAACACTACATCCTTGTTAAACGATGTACGCTTAAGTTTTGGCAACCTCATGCGCCCATCGAATAATCGATGAAAAATACATTTGTTTATTTATACTCAAGCTTACCTCAATCCGCATCAAACAATCATGCGTAGGATAACGTTAGCAATTCTATATCAAAGGACTTGTAAATAAATCAATCAACTCTTCAAGATTAGTCTAGCCGAGATAAAACCGCATCGACCCTTTAGTAAAACACTTCATGCATCTCATAACATGAATCACGTAAACTCACTAACACGGTTGGTTAGACAAGCGATAAGAAAAACTTGCTTTCAACGCCTCTACACAAATAAATAACTTTTCCTTTTAGTCTTTACGGTCTCTACAACACATAACCACATAACATACCACATTAGGTTATGAATGAACATACATGGTTCCTAATGAATCTTACCTTCATCTCAATCTAATCATATATTAGATTTGTTACTATCGTTCCGGCTCTTTTGCATTATATTTTACATTATTCTTACCAACTTCTTTCTTTTTATGTCTTATGTAGATTTACTTCATTAATCCAACTCGCTTTGAGTTAATCATCCTTCCTCATGGTTTACTAACATCCTTACGTTATTAATCAAAACTCGATCGTCATTTGTTAAGTACACTTTATCGCATACCGCTTACGCTCACGTATTACTTAACAACTTTTAGTTGTAACTCTTAACGTTATAGGCCTTATCATTATTGAATACGATTCACGCTCTTTTATACTTTTTTACGCTCGTTTTCAATTGATTATTAACCTTTAATCATCATACATTAAGTGTCTAACAATGCCTTAACAATGTTATATTTATACCTTAGTTCATCATAAATGAGTTATCTTTCATTCTATACTTGTAAACATTCTTTGCGAGACCTGCACATCACATAACTCATGCACTCACGAGTTTAGAGTAGGCAATGACACTCGCCGCTGCCACCGCAAATGCCCCACCATTTAGCCTTGGGTTGGCCATACGCCAACTCATGCCTTAGAAAAATTTTACAGACTTTTAATTTTGCAAAATTCTCGGACGCATAACTTCTTCGTTATAAGTACGAATTGGCTCGTTCAAAAACCTACAGTTCACAAATTACATACCCTATGCGTTTATTCAAGAATTTTATCTATTTGACTTTGTTTTCTCAAAATTCACCTATTAGTCAATTTTTAACGAAAACGATAAACGTTCGTGAACGTTCAACGCTCGTTTCTTCGTTCTAAGTCAGAATTCGGTCATTCTCGAGTCTGTAACTCTATAATGCCAAATATGAAGTGTCTCCATCGAAAACCAATGTTTCCGACTTCAAACATAAAATACGACTTCTGATAAGTGGTATTTTTACCTACTTATTGAATACTAATTCATGCGAATTGTGCCCATCTCAAGTACATTTTATTGTGTTTTAGTTGCATTTTACGTTATTTTTCATTGCATTTACTTAAAACTCCTTTAGGTGAATAAGTGCAGGAATCGGCTTAATTTTGGTGGTATTAGAGGGCACGAGTCCAACGGATGCGTGAAGACGAGGCACAAGCGGGGATGTGCATGGCATGGAGTTACAATGAAGCATGGAGACCAAACAAACAAGAGGATCAAGCATGGAAGAGCAGATAGCAGCAGTAGAAGCCAAAAACTAGAACCAGAACTTGTAGGCAAGAAGTCATACACAAGACGCATATAACTTGATTGGAGAAGCGCCTCACATGAAAGTACCCGCAAATTCATGCCGCCGAGTGAGAGAGAGATACCACGCGTGAGAGGTTGGCTGATAAAGCGGACATTACGCAAGTCTTCATACCAGCGAGACATAGTCGGAGAGGCACGCAATTGCCACGATGCTTATCTTTGTAATTTTGTTTTAATTTTAGATTTTAATTAAATGTTTTGTAATTGGTTTTTAAACGATTATGACTGGTGTCAGACAAAAAAGAAGAGATTATTTTGAGCGTATTTTCATCATAGAAACTAGGGTTTACACCTTGGGAGAGATTCCAATGTAGAACGAAGCCAAAACGTCTACTTCTCCAATTCTTCTTGGGATTCTCTGCCATTGTAGATTTCTATTATTATTTACTGGAATTCTATGAGGATTTTAACGTTGATCATTGGTTTTTATTCAGCGATTAGGTTTGATCGTTCTAT
Source organism: Panax quinquefolius (assembly GCA_020205615.1). NCBI lineage: Eukaryota > Viridiplantae > Streptophyta > Magnoliopsida > Apiales > Araliaceae > Panax > Panax quinquefolius. The sequence continues at coordinate 74,039,879 of CM035152.1, read as the reverse complement.
CTCTCTTATTTCAATTGTTTGTTTATTGATCATGTTTAGCGTTGATCCCATAATGGCTTTTGGTTTAGTCATGAGCTAAATTCCATTATGGGATTCTAACGAATTTTAATATGTAGTTTGGTTGCACGCTTAAATGCTAGGATTGCTTTGCATATCATATGGGATATTTATCATGATTGTTTTACATTTGTGAATGTTTGATCACCATTCATCTCAGTATTTGTATGGAATTGACAATGAACATACAAGTATGGATTGTAGTCATGATAACATGCGAATATGGGGCTGTTGTGTATGGCTTGCGTGTTTTGTGAACCAGATAGAAATATATTGTTTCACCGTATGAGCTAGAATAAGGGCTTGAGCTTAAAATCAATATAATTGTAACTTCACATAGACATATAGTGATTTTGGTTGTATTGATGATTACATAGAGTCTAACATCTATAGATGCTGTGTAAGTAGGTTATAGTGCATTGAAAAATGGCTATAACTCTATTCGTGCTCTTGGTTATTTTCCTGTGATATGTGAGTATTTCTTGCATGATAGTGGTGATTAGATGAAATATTAAATGAAGTTAGGGTCCCATTATTTCCAGATTATATTTATTCCATTTGTATTCTTATTTTCAGTTGTTATTCACAATTAGTTTAATTCAACACTTTTAGTCATTAGTCTAGGCATATAAATTTGGTGAGTTAATTGATGCATGATAGTTTAAATTTAACAACTTTCTCTGTGGGATCTATACTCTACTTACTCAGACACTTGTTGAATTCCATGTATGCTTGCATGAGTTAGAGCTCTTTTATTAGAACTATAAAAGAGGCAACAAGTTTTTAAGCGCCATGTTCTTGGAAAGTCGTTAATTTAGATAATTATCATCGGTTTAAAGCTAAATTGTATGACTTAGACAATTCGATCGCTTTCTCATTTCTATTTTTGTTTCGCTTTTTCGCTTTTAGGTTCTTGTGAATTTTTTATGCACACGCGATCATCCAACTCGGAACTAACACCAAAGACAGACAACATAAAGCGGTAGTGGTTGGAAAACAAGTGTAAGAAGAAATTTGCAAGTGCGTTAGAGAGTACTACAATTAGTATGGCGGAAGAACCAAGGATTGAGCAAAGAGAAGAGCATCGGGCTCTAAGGGAATATTCCATGCCAAACATAAACGGGCTACATTCAAGCATAGTCAGACCGACGATAGCAACAAACACTTTTGAGATTAAACCAGGCACTATTCAAATGGTGCAGAACTCAGTTCAGTTTGGGGGTACTGCTACGGATGATCCAAATGAACACTTATTGAGTTTCATAGAGATTTGTGATACATTCAGATACAATAGTGTGACAGAAGATGCCATCAGACTACAGCTATTTCCATTTTCATTGAGAGATAAGGCTAGAAGTTGGTTACACTCTTTGTCGTCAGGGTCAATAACCACATAGGAGGACTTAGCGCAGAAATTCTTAGCCAAGTTTTTCCCAATGGCTAAGACTGCAAAGATGAGGATGACTATCTCTCAGTTCGAGCAACAGCAGGGCGAGTCCTTATATGAGGCTTGGGAGCATTACAAAGAGATGCTCAGAAAATGTCCGCATCACGGTATGCTAGACTGGATGGTGATAAATTCCTTTTACAATGGGTTAGGATGGCGATCGAGACCGATTGTGGATGCAAACCGTGGAGGGGGCATTGTGGGCAAAGAGCTATGATGAGGCATATACGCTTATCGAGACTAT